>JAMLFT010003824.1:0-21058 GCA_026544285.1 Pachyrhizus erosus | reverse complement strand
ATATAAATATAAATAAAGTACGGGTTAAAAAATATTTATCTTATTTCAATTTTTTATTGGTTATTTTTATAAACATTTTGTGCATGAAGAAATGCTCAGATATGAAAATACTTAAACCTGAAATTCTAAATAAAAATAGGATATTGTTCGCCAACCAATTGTATTTTATGCAGGAGTGAAAGAGTATCCAAAGTGATGCCCCATATGCACATCAACTACATGTACAGTGTAGGTTAAGTACAATAGGTAGTATTGATGATCTTCTTACATGATATGAGTAGGTGTGTTTATCAATACCACAATGACATATGTGAATCAAAAAGCTAGAAGAGGAGGCCTATTTAATTGAATTGTAAGGTAGCATGCCTATTTCATTATGGAGAAATAATGTTCACCCCTTTTCCCATGGATGGGGCTTATGTTTGGCCAAGCTTCATCAAACTTACGTTTCACAGATTCTTTCAAGGACAGAAGATATACGTAGACACACATTGTGTGGTGGGTATTGGTTAGGCAAGCTAATGGTAATAGGCTAATAGGAGGCATTGGTGGATTCTACCTTCCTCAAATCCATGACTATTATAACAAGTCACCATCATCCCATAACTTACTCCTATGACAAGTTTCGTGCTTACTTTCTTTAAAAATTATAGCACAAGTTATTTGAATTTCTTTTCCAAGTTATCTAGCTATGTGCTCAAAGATTATTAGGAAAATCATATTCTAGGTAATGATTTAACAGCCGTGAAAAAGAAATGAAACTGTTGTATATTCTCAATGTTTACTTTTAAATTGACAGTATATATCATGCGTGATGAGTTGTGAAGGCAAGTTGATGTTACACAAATTATAAAATAAAGAGTTGCCAGATGCAGGGAAGAGAAAGAAATGCATCAGAAGTTGAAGATTGTCTTTTATAGAAAAACATATGCTAGTTTAGAAATGGTATAGAGTAGGAAGTCGAAGTGCACAACTTTAAGAAGTTACTTAATGACGATATGATCCTTTGCTTTCTTGTTGAAACATTACATAAAAACTATATACTGTTGTTTTTACATTTCTAACTTCCTTTAATGCTCATGAAACAGTTTCCTCCTCTTCACTCAATCTTGAATTATTCATTTTTTCCTTTTCCCAAATTCCCAAATTTGCATACTATTTATTAATTTAATAAAAATATAAACATGAATAATTGCGTGAAATCAGTAAAATAGTGTTCCTTCAGATAAAAATTTTCAGAGATTTGATGTATAAATAGTTATCTTGTGTTAAAGTTTAACATTTAGTAGAAGAATTAGACAAAGTTTGGTCATGAAAGTTTGGATACTATATCATGAACATATATAACTATATCATGAACATATATAACTATTTAAAAGATTAAGAATGATTCTTATTTTGTATTTTAACATCAGGAACGATCGATGTGGCATCCCACTTAGGCCACGCAATCAAGAAGCAGCTGAAACTTCTTTTATAAAAAAGAGAAAAAAGAAAAAAAGAAAAAGTCAATACACATTAAATAAATTGCAAGATTGGTAACCATATTTTGATAATTTCATATATATATAATAGTAGATATTATATTAATAATATATATATATATATATGCGTCAACAATGTTAAAAAAATTCTATATTATTATTATATCATAAATTATCATATCTAATAATTTATTAATTTTTACAATAATTATTTTAAAATTTTATCAATAATATTTTTTTATTAATTGATAATATAATTACTTTTATAGTAACTCTTATTATATTGAATTTAGCAATATTTTCTTACTATAACAAACTCAATTAATTATAAACCCAAATCTCGAATATATATCACTAACCAACCCAACATAAACGATGGTGATTAGACCACGAATCCTTCACTTTAGCAATGCGTCCAAATCTCATTTTAGATCAATAATAGCTGATATATATGCTTCATATATCAAATGTTTTACAGTTCGGGCTTTTAATTGAAGGCGTAACGTACGAATTGAAACATAGTCTGTCCTTTCCTTTTTGCTTTCTCTTTTGCTTTTGCCAAATTTTGCAGATGGAGAAAGAGCAAACAGAAAAAAAACAAAAGAAAGGGGTAAAAAAATGACTAAAATGCAGATCGTAAATAACGATAATTCTGTATGATTAGTACATACCATATGTTGAACCGTAATTAACTAATGTACGATGTTACATGATCATTTTACTTGTTCTCGAGAAGTAACAAAGTCTGTTTTGTCTTTAATATAAAAGATAAAATGGATGTACTAACATGAAAGGCACAGTTCATATCCCGAATGAAACTCGAACTTTCACATCTCCTCAGCGGTGAAAAGTGACATGTCAATTTTTTACACTAACGTGGGACAATGTATAGTTATTCTCCATTGGTTGAACGAGGAACACGTTAGATGATCTCTCGATAGAATTTAAACTTTAAAGATGTGAACTGCACGCAATGCAATTCTACACCCAAGAAAAACATTATTGCTATTTTGATCTCTGCTGAAGTGGTAAACTAGAAGAACAAAGACTGCAGATTCTAGTTTTCAACAATTTTCAAGATTCTGATGTCTGAAGTATACTGAACAACTGCACAAAAAATCACCATGTTATTGTCGATTGAGAAAGATGTCTTATCTTGTTGAAGTTAACTGCGTGATTAGTTGTGCCGTCATTATCATCAGGAACTGCATACATTAATTGCATAATAGATTCAATTAATAAACGCTTCCCTTGTAGGTGTCTTCACACGATCACCTGATGTATGGTATAGTTCATTCTAAAAATTAATTAGTGACAATATCAAACTTCTATTTTTGGTAAAAGAATACTAGGAGACGGTTCACCATTATGTATGCATGGTTATAAAAATCTATGGTAGATTAGATATCATCAACAGATTAACCTGGAAATGACCTAATGACTTCAAAGAAACAAAAGGCGAACGATAGTTAAACTTATTTTCTAGATATTGTAACCATGCATAGAAGCGCTTCATACAAACAACCTTGATTTTGAGATTTCCTGTCTCTTTTATAAAATAAATTATTTTTTAATTTTTTATAAATTTTTTTAATTAATTTCACTATATTTAATGAGATTATTTTTAAAGTATTTTTATTTAAATAAGATTTTATTTTAAATAATTTTTTTTATTTTTAATGAAAAATAATTTTAAATAAAGTTAATAAAATTGAATGATATCAACTTATTTTTTAATTAATATAAAATTATTTTTTATTTATAATAGAAATCGAAGGAAGAATATAATATGCGACACCAAACGATTGAGCATTAATTAATGTATAATCTGGAGATTCCAAATCCAAACTTTATTGAACTGCAGTAAGGCCTGAAGTATAAGAGTCAAATATAAGCTCAATTCCTAACACATATTACCAAATTTTCAGATTAAAAAATGAAACATTCCATCAGAAAAAAGAGGCTAAGAAGAATGAAGAAAGCTTGGCCTTGACAGAAGTTAGAGAGTTTCTTTTAACTTGTTTGGCAAACCCAAGTAAAAAGTATAAAACACATAAACAAAGAGAAAAAATAACATAAAAATAATATTATTCATATACGCTTAATTATAAATACATTAACTTAATTATGTCTATATTTTTTTACACACCTGTACTTAAATTCGACCACGTAAGTTTATAAAGAGGTATACGATCATAATTTTTGAAACCTAGATACTTTTTATAAACCAGTAGAATCTCCCATGCTCCTATAGACCCTCTGTCTCTGTCTTTCCAAAGAGAAAATTAAAGCTGCTAACAATTAAGTATTTCAAGACAAGCAATCTTCTTGGGATCACCAAAATTTTGTTCACTTTCTCTTTTTTCTATTTTTCGTATTGACAAACACAGTGACTCACACATCCAAATCCACGATCCCCTTGTATTTTCCCTTTTACTTTCTTTTACTAAAGCTGCTACACTTCACTCACCTCTTCAAAAACCCTGCCGCTTTCACTTTACTAATACCATTCCAAATTCAAAAGAACCAAAACCCCACACACACACACCCACCCTTCCTCCTCCTCATCAACCATCAAAGTCAAATAAGTTACTTGCGGCACCAAACATGGTGATAGTGCCACACGTGGGAATCTCACACATGTGTCAGCACTTGAGTGGTGTTTCTTGCCAGGCAGTAGGGGAGCAACACTAATCAAAGGGGAAGGTCCCCTACACACTACCCTTTCACCCTTTAAATCACTTAATGTAAACATATACCAATCTTTGAATTAAATTAATATGGTTCATACAGGTGGTGTGAGTATATGAAGCTACACTCTTCATTATTTAAGTTATAACATTATTAGTTTCTAATATATTATATATGAAAAATAATCGTTAGCCACTTATATGTTGAAAGATATATTCAGAGATATACAAGAGCATGATGAATTATAGAAGTAGGCGTGTATGGATGAGAATGATTGTTGAATATAATCAATATATACATTATATTATATTGATTATTCTGTGTTGTTTGCTTTACTTTGCTTGGAGAGAGAGAGAGAGAGAGAGAGAGAGAGAGAGAGAGAGAGAGGATCTCAAGGGGATCAGTGAAGGTAAGAGCACACGTGTGCATGCGCGACAGTTCTGAGACATGTAGGGCCAATTCATCACGTGTGGGTGCAAAGGGAAGAAAAGCAAAAAAGAAGCTCAAGGGTACAATGTCTATGTGATGTGGTCTAAAGCTGGCTTTCGAGTTCTGAATCCAATTTGTATGTGAGTGGTTTTTTCGTACCCCTAGTTAAATATTAACCGTTAAATGTGTGTGAATATAATCTACTAAATATGTGAAATTATGAATGTTATAGTCGGATTTATACACGTTCAATGGACATTAATTTACTTGGATTAAGAAAAAGTTATCCTTTCCAAACATATACAAATTATATATGGTCGGTATACAGGCTTCATAAAACTTTGAATAAATGACATTCAACCTATATATTCTAAATATCTTTACTTTGGGTGCGCCCTAGTTCCACGGGCTGTGCTTCATTTATTTCCCACACACTGATATTGGACAATCAATTATCAATATTCAAGAAGAAAAGAAACAGTAAAACATTATTAGTGAGACACGACCAAGGGTGAGAGTTCGTTGACTAAAAAGGGTAACTTCAATTTGTTCTACCTTTTAAAGATGTGCAAAAATAAAAAAGAATGTAGGAAATAGTTTCATAGTCAAATAATCACTTAACTAATTAATTAATTTTGGTAGTACTAAAAATATTTGAAAAAAAAAATACTAAAATCACTACTAAAAATCAATGAATCATTGGTGACCAAATTTAATGGTAAAAAATATTTTTCTCTTGCCAATTCTGGGGTCATTAAATTTTAGTAATAGTTTTTTTTTAAAAAAATTACATGTAAATCATTTTACCTCTAATTTTAATTTTTAATAGTGAATAATGAATGACAAAAATAGTTTGCGCATGCATGTGTATGTGTATATCCATATGCGGGGTGCAAACATATTGTGCGTTGGTGATATATTCTTAAATTACATGCATGCATACCTTACATATATACATGCATGCGTAGATGAGTGGATCCAGGAAGCTTCTTTTCTCATTATGAATTCCATGAAATATATTCTTATCAACAAAGAAAAGTTGTAAAGATATGTTGATTTGTGCTTCTCATCATAATTTTAGTGTATAGCATGGAATGGAATAAAAAAAAAGGGAATACTTTTCTTTCTTTCTGGTTTTTAATTAATAAAAAGGAGCAAGATTTGATTTGTGAATCCTGATCGATCCAACTTTGTTTGTCATCCCATAACCGTTGAATAGTCCGCACCTTTGGATATGAGAGCATAGACTGATAGACACATTATAACAATAAACAAGAGAACATTTGTTGACGTATTAAATGAAATGAAAAATAAAAAAAAATAATTGATTATTATTTTGGTTCCATTTTGATCAACAAAACACTATTTTTCGCATTTATTGCTTTGAGAAATAATTTGTTTAAATATAATCATGTAACTTACGCTACATATAATTTATTGTTTCTTGAATAAATAATTTGTGCTTACTTGGTGTAAAAGTAGCACACCTATATAATGCACGACACCGTTGATTAGAAAGAATATGGTAGTAGGAAAAGGGAAGCTTCCATAAAAACAAAGTTGACAGCCAAAAAAAAATGATTAAGCTCATCACAACTAGTTATTTACATTTTCTATTTCAATTTATGAGTAACTGCTAACTATTGAGAAGATTATCTTACAGTTAGAGATGACAAATCTGTTAATCTAGTATCTTCTAAAAGACAATGGAACAAACCGATGCTAAATTATTTGACCCTATTTGTGCCCCTTTGTTTGGACATGGCAAAAACAGTGATCAACTAAGCCACTTGCATGTATAGTATATATAACCATGGTTGGTCCTGTACCTTTAATAGCCACATAAACTGGTCAAGTCTTATCTAACCACTCCTTTTACGCATAAGTGGCTTGTGCATGGTGGGTAAGTGGCATGCCAAGCAAAGGAATGCCACAGTACTACGTACTCTTACCATTGATGACAGCACGAATCTATCTGTAGTGTTGGATGTTGGATTATGTGCTTAGCTTTGACGGACAAATGTTAGCTCGAATCATTTATGGTGGGTTTCTCCATGCTTTTTTAATATATTTTTTCTTGAAATTTTTTTATGGTAATTAAATAAAATTTCAATAACTTAAGAATATAAAAGAATCTTATTTTTTATATAAAAAATTAAAATGACAACTTAACACTACTCTAAAACTTAGGTATTATATAAAAGTATTTAACAACATTTAAATAAACCAACCTTTAATCTGACGTTAACAAGGCGGTGGATATGGATTGACCACTAAGTGTTAATAATCCCCTTACATCATTAATGATAAGTTTCAATTGCTATTAATTTATTAAACGTGACATGTTTTATTATGATTGTTTTGTTAAGTGTTTTTAATTTCTTGTTTCACTTTACAACTATTTTATTGTCAAAGTGATACCAATTTCCAATCTTATTTCTAAATTATTATTATAATTTATCAGATGGTTAATTTCAACCCTTAACTAGTAATCGTGTAAATTAATTATAAATTGCAAGCATTGTTAACTGAAATTTCTTTTTTCATTTTTCTCTTTATGAACTTAATTATTGTCTAATATATTAATAGCCTTCTACTTGATGTTTATTTTTTATAACAAAAACAAATAACATTCCTTTTTAAACTATTTATCATAATTAAAGGAATTCAGGTTGTTTCCTTGAACTTTTTTTATTTATCTAATTATAATCTTTGACTCATGCCTATCATCCTTCATCTTCATTCGAAGTGATTCTTTGAGAGTTAGTTACCAATATCAATTGTTACTAACAAATTTTTCAGTAAACAATATTGACAATGTAATTCTCGATCGCCATTTCTTATTTGTTGGATTTATTGAAAATAAAATATTAATATTTTATTTATTATGAAAAAATTTCAAAGATAATTTAGAAGTTATAAAATAAAAACAACAAAATGAAAATTTATTCACAAACTCCTGTGCCCGGCAACACAATTCATTTTCTTTCTTTTTAACCAACAATGTTTTTCGTTTTCTTTCGTTCTTCCTTTGATTGTTTGGGTTTTTCTTCTTCAACGATGCTCATCATCTGCAACTTTGTTATTCTCCAATGAGGTAACATTTATGAATAGGGAGTACCCAAAGCAAAACCCCTGCCCCTCCATTGCTTCAATGACCTTATGGTTGAGCTCTATGTGTATCAATGGTGTGTCATGGTGTTAGTTGGTGTGTAGAAACGACTAAAGCATGATGTGGTGTACTTTGGGTGTCACTACAGCAAAAGAAGATTTGGATTAAAAAAATAGATTTAAATAATCTTTTAATCCATATAAAATAAATATTTTTTATTTTAAATTTTTTAAAATTATTTTTAATATTATTTTTTTTTATTTTAATCATTACTATAAAACTAGTATGAAATAATACCATTAATTGATTATATAATAATAATATTAATAATTCATTATTTTGTTACATTATTAAAAAATTTAGTATGACAAGTTATATATAAATTTTTTTATAAAGTGTGTTTTTTAATTTTTTATATATTTAAAATAGTTGTTAATGTAAAATTAGTTAATGAAATATTTAAAAATATAATTTATCAAAATAAATTATATGTAACTATCATGTCAAACTTCTTGATGATATTAATAGATTGTCAACATTATTTTTACATTATCTTTTAACATTATTGCTTAATAGTAAACTAAAATAATTTTTTTAAAGAACTAAAATCAATACGAAATAATTTAAATGACCAAAATCAAAATCAACAAGTCATTGATATGACTGATTTTGGGTTTAGTTTTATTAAGCAAGGTTTTGAATTCAAGTTTTGTAAATGAAAAAAATGTAATTAGTTAAGAAAACTCTACCAAACGTACAATTAAGTTCCTCAACTGATATTAGTTATCAATATTTCATAATTAGGATGCAACATTTAACAATTGCCTATAATGAAACCGCATGCAATAACTCAATATTGATAAACATATATAAATGTAAAATAATTCATGTATTTTTTTAGTAATTAATTCATTTTTATTTTACCTTTTTATTTTTCTAATCATGATTGATTGTGGAACATTTATAATAATTTTTATAAAAAAACTCTCAAATCAAACTGCTTGCATATTCATTATTTGAAATAAAAAATTTATATAACCAAAAATAATTCTATATTACCAAATTGTTGTTGAATGACATCAAATACATGAATCAATTATAACAAAGTTACATATTTTAGTTTAATAGTGATTTTGATTTTGAATTCTATTTACACCAGTTTTAATATTTATAATACTCTCATTTATCTCGAACATAATTATCTCTAATAGAAAATACATAATCTATATTAAAGAAATTATTTTCATATCATTATTTAGAATATAATTTTTTTCATATAACCCTCTAATAATAATAATCTTTTATTATAATTTATTGCTCATAGAAAAAATGATTTAATAACACGAGAACTATAAATAGTTTAAAGTTATTCATTTTTACCAAAGGTTATATAAAAGAAAAAAGTAAAAATAAAATCTATAGAAATAACGATTCTGTTCTTTTAATAACCTTTTCTTTTCGACCTTCTTTTTTTCCCTCCCCTCCCCTCCCAAATCACCTACTCCTCTTTTAATTTGCTTCCTATTGTTTTAGGCTTTTGTCTTTTGGATATGGTTTTGAGGATTTCCTTTGCTTTTCCCTCTTGCGCGTGCCAAACCATCACTAAATGATTAAATTCTATATATGTTTTTTGTTTTGTCTTCACCGTTTTGTATTAAGTTTCAACAACATTCAAAATAATATTGTTTTTAAGTTTTGCTACGGTTTCTGACCTACAAGCTTTTTGTTTTCTTCCTTTCCTTGATGAAAGAGATAATTTCACCATAACCATGTTGATTGTTGATGTGTATCATGGCAAAATCCAACAACCTTGTCTTCAACCCCTAAATATTGAACATGATCATAAGATCTTAAAGTAATGCAATTAAAGAGCTAGACATAAGATTTGCAATATAAGAGATAAAAGAAGCTAAGATAAAATATTATAAATATAATCATTTTGACAGATCTTGTTTTTAACACTAATCTTTTAAGTAGAAAAGAAAGAAAGAATCTCACCATTATGTCCACTTACGTACAGCGTTCATGAGCTTCGACCCACCACACATTAGACAAATATATACTTCTTCATTTAATTTTTTGCCCGTTTTACCATTTTAATTAAGTTCATTATTTTTTAGAGTATAACAGTAGCAATAAAGTTTAACCTAAGACATTGTGTAAATTAACCCAACTTTAATTGCTTTAATTGAAAAAAAGTTATTCATTCTTCCCTCATCTCTCACTATTATGCCGACCTTATATGAATTTAGTTCTATATGTTGTTTATATGTTTTTTTTATTTATCTTGCCAAATTCAATTAATTTCACAACCCAACTCCATGTGCTTCCTATTAATATAACTGAATGAAAAATGAAGAAAAAGCAAAACCAAATAATCCTCTACTTTTTTTTAATTTACAAATAAATAGCATCCATTTAATTTAAGAAAATAATTTATAAACAATTACATTATCATCTCATTAGAAATTATTATATATGATAAATTTGTTAAATTTTATAATAACTACTAAAAAAAAATACCTATTATAATCCATGATTAATTTACAACTTCAAAAAATTTATATTAACAATACATATAAATTAGTCAAATCACAATAGCATATCACACAACCTATAAAAAGAAAAAAAAAATAGAAAGTAAAAGAAAATGTTCCCACTTGCATCTACTTTATCAAGTTTCAACAAAATCACATGTAGGACTTTCCTTTAAACTGAAAATTAACTTCTCATGGATGATAAAACTCCCTAAATCAAATGGGTAGTTTTAATTCCATTAAACGAAAAAAGAGTTGCATAGTTGATTAAATTTAAGGGGGATTAGGAAGATTGCTGTCATTATTTGAAATAGAAGGAATCGTCAGCGTTGGGATGAGTAGGTGGTTTCACACCCACTATCCGGTATATATTATGATTGCTGTACTCCCCCACTTCACCAACCATATGAAAACAGTAACAGTTATGGTGTTTAAATTTGAAACAAATCATTTTTATTAGATTACAAAGTGATTTTTTAAGCCAATAATTACACAGTTGCATGCCAAATTCCCTTCATTAATCAATTTCTTAATGTTTTGTCAATTGCGGTTAGGGCATCACAGGTCCACGACAATGCCACGCCCTACAAAGCCATTCTTCGCCTATGACGCTTTAAAGCATAGCATAGCATAGCCTTTTCTTTTCCTACAGTCCAAGATAGCTAGCTTTGAAAGTTTAGATTTTTTTTGCCTTAAAAATGTGTTAGTTAAGGCCATTCAACTTAATTAGCATATCACACTGTTATGATTTAGTGGTCCTCCAAAGTTTATGTTCCTAATTTTTTTCATTAACGTAATTGTTTTGTTTTCTAAATTGATCGGTTAGATGGCGCTTTTTATGCTAATTTAATTTGAAGAATAAAGGAAGAGATAAATTAATTTTTATATGGGACAAATAAAAAAAGAAAAAGAGAAAGAATGTCATAATGTTTGATTGCAGAATAACAAGGTTAGAGAAAAATTAACAAAAAATAAAAGTAAATGACAATTTGGACATCGAATCTGAACATTCCTGTTTGTTTTGATCGAATTTCCCTTATTTAAGATAATGCGAGAATCCCCATAAAGTTTTTTTTCCACCTCATAGTATGTATTTTATGTGGTCTTTTTGAAATAGAAACTATAGAATGTTTACGATGAAACATGGAACATTTAAAGGGGGAAAAGATTAAATTTGGCTTGAGATCTATTTCATTGAAGAGGACGAGACAAAAAAAATAAGAAAAAGCAGGAGTGAAACATGTATGAAACAAAAGAAAAACATAGAGAAAGGAGTTTGAGATATTGGTGTGATTTGGGGTTGAAGGTAAGAGATCATCAGCAATATTCAGCGGTTTGCATTAGCCTTTGAAATAATTTAGAGACAAGCCCTTGGCTTAGAAGCCAAACAATTTGACACCAAGGTTTTAGAGAATCCAAGAAGAGATCTTTTGTCCACATCTTTGGAGACCATACCTTATATCTCTACCCTTTTTTTCCATTAAACCCATCATTTGACCTCTTTTTTGCTGCCTCTAAAATTAACAATGCTTCCATTGAAATTTTCACCTAGTAATTTTACCCCCCCAAAAAAAATTCGTTTGAGAAATTAAGATTGAGATTTTTAACTAAAATAATTTCCAAATTTTAAAAGAGAAAAATAAAAAAGGATCCCATATTCCCATAATCCCATTAGATTAACATAGCCACTTTTTGACTATTGCTCCCACGCATACGAGATGCATGAAGATAGTGTTAATTTCAAGCAAAAGGGGCCCCCACACATAAGAGAGAAAGCAAAAGCCCTCTTTTCTCTTGCCATGAATAAGTGTAGAAATTCTGCCTTTGCTTTCAACTTCATCTTCATCTTCTTCCCCTTCTTTAATTGCTTTTTCACCCCTTTTCCCCATTTCTCGTGCAAACATCCTCATCAAATGTTACCCTCTCTTGCTCAATGATATTGCATAAAGTACACATTTTAACCACAAAATCAAACACAGAACCACGAAGAATACTAAAAAACCAAGAAGAAAAATATAATAGAGAAATTAAGAAAAGAAAATTAGATAAAAGTCCCAATAAAACAAAAAAAAAGGAGAAATCTTATTATCTGATGTAAACCCCCACACCATTAATTCTAATTAAAAAGTAACCCCACTTTTTTTTTTTACTCAAAATTACAGAATGAAGCCATTGGCAATGGCTCTATTGGTATTGAAATGGGTAGTTTCATACACAGGCAACTCTTCCCTATACCTCTCAATCCCAATTGCTGATAGATTATCCAACTCAAAAAGATCAGAACTTGAACAACTAGCCACATCATCATCATCTTCTTCGTCCTCATAATGCATAACATCATTAAACTCCACTTCACTCTTTTTCTGATAATTCTTCAACAAATCTCTTGCTAACTCCTCCACCCTGCGACTCTCCTGCATGACATGCAGCCTGAGTTCCTCACTTCTGTTCTTTCCATTGGAAGCCACCAAAGCTTCTTCACCCTCATGAAGGTTCTTGTGACCACAAGGCCTACAATCTTCATCCACTATGACACTCACAGGGCAAAACCTCACAGACCTTTTTGCACCTGATCTTGAAGAAGGGGTTTTGCTCAAACAAGACCTTGAAAAAGAAGATGCTGACGAACAAGTGGAGCCAGGTTGTTGTGCTGCTGATTTATTATCAGCAACACGATCTGTAGCAACCGGGATCAGGACAGGACGACAAGTAGATGATGTTGTTGTTGAAACCTTTGCTTTTTTGGCATTTCCACTTGAAGTGAAGAGAGAGTTGAGAAAGCTAGCAAGTTTTGCACCTGGTGAAATGGGTTGCTTTGCTTTCTTCAACTCACCATAAAGGATTTTCAAGGCTTTGGACTTGGTTTTGCCAAAACCATTTTCATGCTTTGGCTTTTGGGTTTGGGAAGAGTGGCTCCTGAAGTTGTGACTGTGAAGGGAAGCATCAAAGTTGGTTTTGGTTTTATCAGAAACACTGGTTTTAATTGGTTTTGGCCTTTGCACTCCATAGAAGGACTCTGACTCTGAAGAAGAGAACCCCCCAACAGAGCTAGACTCAGAGGAGGTTGAGCTTGAATACATGGAGAGTGTGTTTGAAATTGAATTGCTTCGCGTTCTTCTTTCAAATTCCGTCAATGAGTTTCTCCCCATTATACGTTTCTCGTTGGATCTCTTCTCCATCCAATTCTCCACCTTCCTGGCCCTGCGAGAGTTGTGCTTCTCAGTTTCAGATTTTTCTTCCCTGAAACAATTGCTCTGTTTCTGCTTCCTCATGGTTTCTCTGTAGAAGATGAGTTGGGCTTCTTCCTTCTCCTCCGTTGGATCTTCGTCGATGGAGCGGTAGATAACGTCTAGGAGAGTGGAAGAGAAAGAAGGGTTTTCTCTATGATGATGTTTTCTTGAGGGTTTATTGTCCCACTTGTCCATTCTGTTTTTTATAGAGAACAGAGAAGAAAACAGAGGGGGGAGGGGGGGGATACAGGAGATTTTGGATGGTATCAATTACTTGGCCTTTGTTGTCTGCTTCAAATAGTGGCACTGTGAAAAGCTCTAGTAGAGGAGAATTATGAGGAGAAAGAAATCATTGTGAGAAAGGACAAGGCTATGGCTATATTTCCAAAACAAAGACTGTAGGAGTGGTGTTTTGGAAATCACTGTGGGAGGACATAAGAGGAAAGAGGAAGAAAGAAAGGAGACATGAGTACTGATGAGTGCTTGATGGTTTAGAGAGAGACAGTAATGAAAGCCAAATTCCACGCCTCAGAGGAGAAGAGAGAACAAAGGATGATTGAGAGAGAGAGAGAGAGAGAGTTTTGGTGAGTGGTTTCTTTTGGATGCTCTTATAAGGGTTGGGGGAGGAGTATAGCTGGCCAGGCTGTCAATAATGATGTGGAATTTCACTTATTTTAAATTAATATTTTTTATTATTCAATTCACCTTCTCCTTCTTTCTCTCTTCTAAGTTTTTATTTTTTATTTTTCCCTTCATCGCATGAATTGACATTAGATCCTTACTTTTTCTTTATATAAGAAAAGAAAGGAAAATGTATAGTTTTGTAGGACCATGCAAAGCAGATATTGATCCTAGATGTTTTGATCCTGCAAAGAAGATTCCACTCTTGCTTGATAAATTTATTGATATCTGTCTTAATTTGAATGTGGATATGCAGTTTCCTCCTTTCAATGTACAAACAAATTTGATTTGGTGGAGCTTAACTTGGTTGTAAAATCTTGATTATTACCACCCTTAATTGTTGCCTTTTATGATTAAAAGGGTAGTGTTTTTGGTCTTGATTAGAGATAGAAAATGAGAGCTATGAACATGTGTGGAGCACTTCCAACATAGGGTATTATACTGTATTATGAGGCATTGCCATTATACTCCTGTTTGCACAGTCAACTAATGCGGCTACTGAACTAAACTTTGGGCTTTAAGAGTTCATTTATTTTTCTGGATTCTATTAATGCCCGTGACTTCTTCAAATTAAAGCTGTTCTCCTTTAGCCTATTTTAATGAACTGCAGTGTGGTGTAGGTATATATCTTTGGAAAGACAATGTAGGGGATTTTGCTGGTGTGAAATACATATTTTTAACTCTCTTATTTTATTAATAGAAAAAAATGAGGAAGAAAAACTAAGAGCTAGTTTGATTTACTTCTATTTCTTTAATTTTTTAAAAACAATTTTACACTATTTATCGATATTTTTCATCTAAATCTATTAAATTTTAAAAATTATTATCAAAGCAGGTGTTTGTAAAAGAGTGTAATAACTATATAGTGTTAATATAAAAACTTTTTATACTGTTAATTAATTAAAAATTATTATTAATATGATTTTTATAATAATTATTAAAAAAACCATCAAATTTAATATATATAATATTTTGTGATTAAGTAATAGTATAAACTTGTTTTAACTTTCAGTATATAATTTATTTTCTTTTTAAAAAAGAAAATAATAAACAATTGAAAAATATTTTTTCATCCTCTTTTTCAAATATTTTGTTCAAGTATTCAGGAGACAATTTTTTAGAAAACAAACATGTGCTCATGAAATAAACAGTTTCAAATTATTGAGGAGATAAATAAATTTTAAAAAACAGAAAACTGTTTTTGAAAATAGTAAACAAACTAGAAATAAAAATTTTGTTTTTAAATTCTATTTTTTCATTTTCTTGTTAAAAAAAACGTATACATGATAATCATTTTTTTTTTCATTCACCTTTGTCGTTAACCAAACATAATTAAACATCCACAACTCTTACCTTCAGTAAAGTAAAAGGAGAAATGGCTTAATTTTACACTGTTAATAAACAAATAAAAGATCTCACTATCATATTTTTTAGGATTTATTCATTTAGGAGGGGGAAAATATCCAACACAGAAATGGGGTTGCTAGAAATAATGCATAAGCAATGTATAGAGGTATATGCATTTTGAAGGCATTAATAAAAAGCACAAGTGCTATGCCTGAATTATAAAAGCAAGATCAATAGCAATCTATGGTTGCCTCTGTTATTTATGGAAGCTGACTTGATTGACAATGCAAAAGAAATATAAACACAAAAAATAGTCGTTCAGTCCTTTCAATTGTCAAACTTTGCTCACCTACGTGTCTACACTTGCGAGAGGGGGTTGTATTGTAGGGGTGCAACAAACAAAGAAGGGAATAGAGATAGTTAGTGGGAGCATTGTGTGCTTATTTGCACAATGATTGCTCTCGTGGCTCCTAAACTTTATGAAGAGAAAGAGATGGAAACAATTTTGAAACGAAGAATTGAAAAAGCCACAAGAGATTTATTAATTAATTAACACTAAAAAAGGAGGGGAGCAAGAGAATGAGATGAAAAGTAGGATTAATTAAGTTGATAAGGTTGAAAAAGGCACCAAAACAAATAAAACGACGTGTGTGTATTGAGATGTTCTACTATTCTTTTTTGGCCTCACTCTTTCTCTTTCCTTCTGCCTTCCCTTCGGTTTCAAGAAAATATTTCATAATGAAACGTACCAGCTAGGCTGCTAATATAATAACGCATCCACCAAGTTTCTTCTATAATTATATATACAAAAGCAACTAATTCACAACCCATATAACAATCATGGGGTGTTATGATGATACACGAGTCTCAACTCTCACGTTTCATGTGTAACAAATTAATAATTTAGTACGTATCAAGTACTTGGCTAGTTAGAAAAATGATTTTCAAATTACAACAATTTTATATCATATAAAACAAATTCGAGATTCCATTATCATGTCACTCGTATGCACACTACTATTAACCATTTATGAGAAATTGATTGTGAAATTGATGAGTAATCAGTCCAAAATTCCATTCTTAAGAATGAAGGATGTTTAAATCAAGTGTGAGTTGGTTTTCAAGAAGGGATGAGTCAAATGATATCTTCTTTTGAGTGAAACAATAGTTCATTCATGGTAAACTTGACTTTTTCACCAATTTAAGACTTTTCAAACTAATTGCTTATAAAAAGTTATATATTTCTTTGAGGCAATTTTGCAACACGATAAACAATTCATTATTTTATTATTTTTTACATGTATGTTTCATCTCTGCAACAAGCGAAATACACTAAAAATTACTATATATGTAATAAATGCGTGCTAAATATTAAGCAAATTTTGCCTCTTACATATGTGAAACTTGATCTACATGTAGCATAATACAAGTGCAATTACGCATGCAAAACCAACAAAAAGAAAAAAGAAAAAGTTAAGTATGACATACATGACTTACAAAAAAGTGTAATCCACCACATGCATATTCTTCCATTTTAGATGCCAAGTAGGTCTATCTAATTGTCACCGAACACTATACTATATGGTATGTGGTGAAGGTAGGTTGTAGAACATTAATGAACATGTGGTACAAGAGGGGTTGTGATGTTCTTCCATTTGTCTCCGTTTATGTAAATGACTCTCATCTATACAAAGTTTCAAATTTGCAATAGATAAAACACTGATTTTTATCACATGTCAGGCTATAACTTGGTTTATTTTGGTTTAATACGTGGGAGAGGCAGTGAGGCATAACTGCCTCCACATCTTACCCCATGTCTCGTAATATGTTAGGTACAAAACTTGTTTAGTATTTAATACATTTGTTTGTTGTAGTTTTATTTTTTTTTTAAAATGGTACGTTTCGCCTGTTACAAAGGCAAAATATACATGTATAAGAGCTAAATGATAAAGTAATCTGTCATATGACAAAAAAACTATCCCAATATTTTTTATATTTTTTGTTCAGTAATTAATTTGAAAAAATGCATTAAATTGATTCTTTTTCTTAAAAAAAGTATAAAATTCAAGTCAAAAATCAGTGTTTACTGTTTGAACGGATTAAAATTGAGGAGACAAAAAACATTGAGAGCCTCTTTTCTCTTGTTGATGTATGAACTTGAGAGTAAAATGGCATTCATTATTATCTCCAATATGCGTTGACCTTGCAGTGCAATAAACTTGTTGAGTAAAACCTATTATTTTCACTCATACTTTCATCATATAGCTAAGACTTCAATTTGGCGTTTCTTCATAAACAAAGTTTAGCTTAAAACGTGCTCCACTTATTACTTCTGTAATATCTAAAAACACAAGTAATATGAGTTTTATTCCTTTCATAAGGAAAAAGCTCTTTTTCTATCTTTCTATTTTTTGTTGCGTTTTCCAAAGCATCCTCCATATTCATTAGATGAACAATCTGACTCCTCAGTACGGTGAGAGGCTAAATCAAGAACTTCTGTCAACAGTATTTATATCGGAATCGAATTCAATATCACATATTTTAATTATTTGCATTCCTTTAGTCTGAAGATTCTGAACAAAACATATTAGTTATGTTTTTGCTTATTTATATATAATGTATATGAACCTGCAAAACAAAAGCTTGATTAATTAAATAAGAAAATGAGTTACTCACCAATAATGAGTACATATATATGAATTCAAATATTAACTAATACAAAGGTTACTCAAAAGTGATCTTACATTCATAAACAACTTTTTATATAGTTCTTACAAAATTCATCATACGGTTAAAAAAGTTGCATGATGCTTATCAAATTTTTATAATAATACGTAATGCCAATGTGCAGTATTATATTTTGAAATTAAGGCTTAAACGTTTTTTTTTATTATTAATAAAAAAGTGGTTAATTTTGATTTTAATTTTTATAAAAGAATCCAATTGATTATTAATTTTATTCAAATGTATATATTTTTAGTCTTTATCATGAATATGTCATCTTAGCTATTAGAGGTAGTAGATGTTTTCTTTCATTTCTTTAGTTTATTTTCAAAATGCAGTGCCAAGACAATTATGTAAAGCCTTACAACTTCTCGTTGATTTTTGTATATGAATTAGAATATTCTTTATACTCCTAACGGTAACTATATTTTACTAATAAAAAATGTGTAACTTAACATAATAAATCTAATGATTAGAGACTAAAAATATATATTTGAATAAAATTAAATATTTATGATAAAAATATAGAGAGACTAAAACAAATATATGATTTCCGTTATTAAATATGTGTGATATAATAATTAAGGTTAATTACTCATCTTACTTTCAAAATAAATCAATATTAATCTTACTTAATACGTATACATTTTTGCTAATAGAGAATCTAAAGTAATATTATGGAAAAGGTTGAGGATTGCTTTCATATCATGGGGTTAGCAAACGAAAGTAATATTGTGAGGGTTAAGATTCCATTTAGATCATTGCCAATGACCAATATGGGGACCCAAAGCCAAGTCATACGCCACATTGACATGGCCTATATAGCCCCCAATTAAGAAAAAGTTACTTGCATTGTGCCCCATGTTTCCATTGCCATCATCCTTCCTAAGAATGTATAAAAGTTTATTCCTTATGGATGTACGCTTCAGTCTCCACCAATATATCATCCTTTTCGAATAGACATACCACTACTAGGGCATGCTATATAGCATTAAACCGTTAAAAAGTTATAATTATTCTAGCTGGAGGATGATGCTATATATGTACATTCTTAATTATTCTTTAAACTTAATTTAAAATGCGTCTTCAGTATTATATCAAAAAGGTATTGCATATAAAACTCACGTACTTAGTTAATGATTCTACACACTGATTAGTTACATTTTTTTATTTCATGATCGACATATCATTTTTTTTTTTCTATGCTAAACGATATCAATTGATGTTTATCAATATAAAAGCTGTCATTTCACATAATGCGTTTGTTTTTTGCCTTTCCGAAACTTTTGTTTTTAGCACATTGTCGAAATAGTTTTTGTCCTAAACATCTTTGTATTCAAGCAACTATTAGTCCCGCCTTAAGCACACTTTGTCTTTGAAACGCAAAAGGAGAGGAGGCCTTGAGAGATAGAAATAAAAAGATAACATGAAAGTTCGTAAGGTTGCTATTATACATTTGAATATATATAATAGTATAACCTGCCCAGAAATCTAATACTGAGTAAATTTTTTAACGCTATGTGCAAGAGGACATTCAAGATGTTGCTGACTCAATTAATCTCACACAAGTATAAATAGATAGATAATATATGCAATAAAATTGACAAAAAAAAAACAAAAATTATAACAATGATGTGGGTTAATTTCCATCAAGTTACTGTTAGATTTGTTATAATTTATTTAGTGGTTTTGAGTGCAAGTTACGAATATTAAGTTATATTAAATATTTAGGAGAAAGTTTTATTATGGCATAATGAACTTATCTAATTTAAACAAAATTGTTTTCTATGATTTGTTATTAAAAAAAACCTTTTCTATCAATTTCCCTCCTTTGGTTTGTAATTATTATACTTAATTATAAATTTTATTATCTAATTTTTATTATTTTGTGAATTTTATCAATCAGGATTTATTTTCATAAATTTTATCACTCAAAATTTCAATTTTCATGAATTTTATCAATGTTAACGTATTACTAAAATAAAGCTTCAATTTTTATGATACACCATCGTTTTATTATCAATATAATGATAAATTATACAAAAAAATTAAAATATGATGATAAAATGTACAAGAAAAAAGTTGGATAGTAAAATATATGAAAATTGTAAACTTTGGTGATAAAATTTGCAAAATAAAAAATTTTGATAATAAGATTTACAAAATGATAATAGTTGAATAGTAAAATGTGCAATTAAGCTAAATAATTATTTAGCCAATGTACACATTGATTCAACACTTTTTAGTGCTTAAAAATTTTGTATAATTAAACAATGCTCTTAATTTTATGTTTTTAAAATATAATTTATTTTTTTATAAATATACCACTTATACATTGTTGCTATATATAAAAAATAAATACATATTTTATCAAAACTAATAAAAAATAGTTAAATTAATTTATTTTAATTAATATTATCATAAATTTAAATTTTATTTCAAAAATAATCATAGTATTAATTAGTGATTAAATAATAATGACATTATTCATAACTCAATAAATACATCTACTTTCATGAGAAATAGATGATATTTTATTAATAGACTTCACAATAAATTAAGAATATAAAAAATAATATATTTATAAGTAGTTATATATTTCTTATAATTAAGAATACAAAAATATCATTATTTATTTTTTACATATAGAAATGGAGATAGTAGTAATTAAATCAACTTGATTTAATTTACAAATATTTATTAAAGTAATTGAATTAAATTGGATATAAAATTTATTTTAGATAAAAATGATTAATTCATCCTAACGAGATCAATTTTTCTTTTATGAACAATTTCTTACTTTTTGTATTTTATTTAATTAAT
>JAMLFT010003823.1:0-21060 GCA_026544285.1 Pachyrhizus erosus | reverse complement strand
TAACAATAAAAATTCTTAATTAAACTAAAAAATTGATGGTCAATATTTTTTATTAAATACATTTTGAAACTAAATATTAAATGCATCAATTATCATCAATCAAGTAGCATTAATATAGTCAACTAAAACCAATTAAGAAAAGTAATACTAATTGATTTTGCAACCAATTACAATTAACATATAAAATAATATTTAATAATACACTAATAACTAATAATTTAGCATTTTTTATAAATACAATTTAGTTTCAATGAAACACATTTAATGCATATATCTATAAAATTGAATTATAATGTACTAATAATATATAATTTTATACTATTGTTTAATTATAAATTTCATGTTTGATAAAATTGTTAATTTTATTAAATCTTTTGTATAACAAATTAGATTTTATGAATATGTTAATTTTAACTAAGTATGAAATTGTTTATTATAATTTTTTTTCATATATTGTTAATTAAGTGATTAGATATTTCTTCTAATATCTTAAATAAAAATATTTACATTAATTATATGAATTGATAATTATATTAATTTATTGATATTTTTATTGTTTGTTATTGATTAGATATATTAAAATTATCACAATTGATATAAATATTTTAATTAGAATAGATATTGATTGTATAATTTTGTCAATTTTTTTATGGATAATTTTTGTTGGAAAGTAAATAAAACTAAAAAAAATCAAATGCCAAGTGATACAAATTTGTTTGATTGAATTAAATTACAAAAAGATAAATAACGTATTTTATTAAGCATACTTTGAAATTAAAGATATTCCATTAATCAAGTAATTATAAAAAATAACATTAAAATAGTTAAATGAATCTAATTAAGAAAATTAGATATTTAACATATCAAATTTTAATTAAATATGATAAACATCAAATTAAAATTAATATTTAATGATATATTTATGCTTGGTATTAACTTTCACTTTTGATTTTATTGCACATATTAATTTTCAAAATGATTTGAAGGTCTTAAAATTATGAATCCAAATATAGTTTTCACTTTAAAAAGTTATTTATATTTTAGAATTTAAAAAAAAAAGATAGATATCATACAACATAATCATATATTAGAGGGGAAAAAAGAACCAATTAACTAACATAATAAAACATAATAAGAAAATAATCATATAAGATAATTAATCTAGATATAAAAAATAAAAAATTATAAATTCATTAAAACATCAAGGTTATGTCTAATCCTAGAAATAAGTTTTTAAACTTGACATATCTCCTTTGCTTAACTCAAATTTAATAAACCCACAATTGTTCTTCTTTTGGTTCCAAACTAGCAGATAAGGCTAAATCATATAATGACAAACATCTCTAATATCCAAAAATACATAAAGAGTATTAAAAAGTCTTAAGTGATAAAAATAAAGAAAATAATAGTAAAACAATATTAATTAACACAAATGACATGCAAGCCTATTTGAAACATTGTGCAAAACATGACATAAAATGCAACATGTTGTAGGACAAGCATTATTAGTTGCTAATAAGATAAAATATTTTATATTTTATATTTTATATTTTCTATAGGTTTTTCATTCCAAATTTCTTGTCCATGTTATGTCATTCAAAATACATAATCTATTGTTAAGGAGCCAAAAGTAGCCTAATTTTGTTGTGTAAATAAAGATCATCAAATTTCATCTTTCATCTAAAAGAATCATTAATTATTTTGTGAAGACATGATTGAATGTATTTAATCTCAAACTTAACATTATTTGGTAGGAGAATGATAAACTAATGTGATGCTTAACCATTATATTGACACATATTTAATTTGGAGATCCGTATCATATATGTGAACATAATCTATTATCGTGGCTAGAGGACCAATACTTACCAAAAGAAAGAAGCTCTATTGCTAATTCTTAATCAACAACCTTCTTGTAACTCATCTTAAACTTTTTTTTATAGAATTCCATATAAAATGTTGGATGATTTTATTAATTAAAGAGCACAAGAATTAAGAAAGTCAACATATTTGCATATAATTTGTAGATATGGAGTTTGAGATAAATTTTGCATGAGTTAATCATTTTGGATTATTAAAACAGCTTATTCTTTCATAAGATTAGCATTGCTTGTATATATCTATTATAAAATGGAAATCTCCTTCATTGGTTTTTCTTAAATGATAGGAAAATCTTGGTATTTACTTGCCCATGGAGATTTTGCAATAAATATAGCTAAAAGTTGTAAAATTGACAATTTTATTTTATATGATCCTTTTTGAATAAATGATTTTATACTTTGTTAAGTTGATCTTCAAGTCAAAACATTATTTGAAAACCTCAAACATGAAGGATATGACTTTTATCATAATAATTAGCCTTTGTAAATAGTAAAATAACATTTGCAAAAAAGAAATATGATATAGAAAGGCCATTTAGGGAAACTTTATGAGGAATCCAATCCTTTTTTCTAACAATACTGAATATAGGCAAAAGATGATTTTTTCATACAAATAACAAACATATAAGAGAAAAAGAGGATTACTTTATCTTAAACCTCTTATAGGTGTAAAGTTTGGAAGTTACTTACCATTCTAAATGATAGATAATGGAAATAATAAGACATAATGCATAATAAGTTGCATTGTGATAGGAGGAAAGTCAAAGTCTAGAAAGTAGCTTAGAAAAAAAAACAATTAACATTGTCATAAGATTTTCTAAATCAATTTTAAAAGTCATATCACCTTTTCATTATTTAGATTTATACATGTTGTGGATAATTTTTTTAATAATTATTGCATTATCAATAATGCCTTTACTCAATAAGAAAACTACTTTCACAAATGTTAATAATATTATTCAATAGAGACTTAAGTCTATTGACTATCACCCTAGTGATAATTTTGTAAATTGTATTACAAATGCTGATTGGCTTAAACTCCTTAAAATTGGTTGGATTCTTCACTTTAGGAATTAAAGATATCAACGCGAAGGAAGAAACTAGTGTTGAAGACATCTCTCATTAATCACCAAATATCATCACCAATAATGTGTCAATATTGTCTAAAAAAGATTCCTCAAAATCAATTAGGCAGAGGAATTTTATACAACTTCATTAGGGATGGAGTCAGGATTTTAGTCTAAGGGGAACCAAGAGCATGTTTAAAAACTCTTATGTAAAAAACTTTTTAACAAGATATCACATGTATCTATGTAATAAATTTGATATATAATTGTCATTTTTTATAATAAAAATATATATAATCATATTTAAGAATAATCAAACTCATACAAAATATGTGAAATGACAAAAAAAATTATAAAGAAATAATGAATATTTCTTAGAAAACAAAAGGAAAAAACATCAACTTATAATGTAGGTCCATAAAGAATAATATCAACTTATATTTTCCATGATAAATACTTGAATAAGTTAACTAAGCATAAATGTACAATAACAAATATAGAACTTATATATTTAAAAATACTACTAAATGAAAACACTTATTTAACATGTTTGAAATTATTTTTTATAAATATAAATTGAGAAGGAGATATTTTAATGGATTTACACAATGTCAATTATGTTATAAAAGGGGTTGGATTATTTTAAATATTTAATGCTCCTAATACTAAATAAATAACTAGATCAAGCTTGAATATACGAGAGATTTTGAGTAGGATGTCTAATCCTACCATTCATTACCCGTAATAATAATATGATATAAAATGAAATAAAGTTAATAATTTAAGGAGATGTTTGCCAACATTATTAAACTACCATTAAAGAGAAAATCATGTCAATAAATTAATAATTAGGCAAAGTAAAAAAAAAATGCAGGATGCAAAAACCTTGATAAATAAAGGAAGGAACCTTATAATAAATGAAACTTAAAAAAATTGGAAAAATATGTATAATGAAAAAATAGTAAAGTTATCTCACAATCATAAGAATAACACACAATCAATAACCTATGAAGAACCCACAATATTAAAAAGTATTGAAAAAGAAGGGGGCATAAAATAGTTTTATCATCATATTACATAATTTTTAAAAATCTAGGGGTGGTCATAGCCCTTGTGGACCACCTCATTGGCTTCGCCACTAAACTTCATTAAATTCAACACTATGAAGACTTCCTTTTTGGCACAACTTTATTAAATTGTTAGCCTCCTACAACATCTCCTATGTTAGGGTGTTGCTCAATTGAAAATAGTAAGAGGTATCTTCCTATACATAACATGAAAGAGATTTTAAATATCTTTGTATTTTTCTTGGAGGATGGCATCATTAGAGCACCATAATGTATGAGCCAAAAATAACATATAGATTTTATTTCACTTCCTTTTTATAACAATTTAGGCATGAAAAAATTTAGTATTCTTGTCATTAAGCTTCACCCAATACTCCTTTAACTTTTGATACTAATGTAACTTTTTCTAAAAAAAAGGTTTGATTACATTGATATAATGTATATCTTTCAAGTTGAATTAGGCCAAGATAGTCAATTCGCTAGAGTTTGTTGAATCCTTTTCACCTTTGCTTTAAAATTAATTTTCTTTTTGAATAGGTTACCAAAAATTTCTTAGTTAAAAATGATAAATTCACGATGAACTTTCTTAAAGGCAACTATTGGCATGTTGCTTTCTATTTGCCAAGTTGTAGCTACTACACTTTGGTATTCCTCACGTGTTATCCAAGTAGCTTCAAAATGGAATGTTCTTGGTCCTCTAACTTGATGAACAACTCCATACTTAAGGAGGAAAAGGTTTTCGTATGACTGAAGCTGATAGAGAACTTAAATAAAGGCTTCAAAGAAAGTCATATGCCAAGAAAGATTAACCATACCTTTTGTTTTATTTTCTAGAAATGATATGATTACCCCTACAGTTCCTATGCCAAGTAAATCTCCCTTCTAAAGTACCAAGCCATATTTATCCATTATTCTTAGCAATGTGTTTGCCCTTGTATATGCAAATACTCATTCTTTTTTATCCCTTGGGGAAATTATTTTAGTGAATTCTCTAGTAAGGATCCAAGGTAAATTAAGGGAAGAATTTGAAGAGTTGAGGTGATTTCAAATAGAGCCTCTATTAGGTGTAGGTTCACATATAACTTAGTACAAATCTATTGTCTTGCTTCCAAGGCAACACTAAAAGTGATTAAATGAAGCACAATATCCACAAATGATACATGATAGATATGACCATGTTGTTGTAGAATCCAAAAAAAATACTAAAAAAGGCCCCAAGCTTCCACAACCGTGAATAATTTGTAACCAAGTCAATTATAGTAAGTAATTATTCTGAAAAAAAATGAGTTTTTATATAAAATTCTCTTGGATTTATTAGTTATTTGCCTCTATAATATTCTAAAAAAGTATGGAAAAATTGTTGAACTCGGGGAAAACAAATAAGACTTTGTGGGGTTGAAGCCACCGTTTTAACCTTCACTTCATTTATTAGTCTTGGATAATTCTCTATTTATACCATGGTATTAAGGGATTATATCATTCCCTTTTACATAAAGCCTAAATGTTGTAGTTACTTAGTAAACCTATAACACACACATCCCATAAGTTCAATAGGCATCACACTAAAGAAGCCTTCACATGGTACTGATGACTTTTTGTTCAATAGGAGACAAAACACTTATGACCTAAAGGTAGGTTCACGTGAAATTTTGATATACATGGTTATGTTAATGTTTGATTGTGACACGATAAAGGCTTCAATAGTTGGCTTGCTTGAAATAAGGGTGCTTACTTGTTCTTAGCCATTGTTCACATTTAGTTTTGGTGAATGATCATGCTAATTGCAACAACGCTTTGGCTTACTCCATACCTTCTATGTTTTGAGTTAGAATTTTGTTCATGATTTGGTCCATTAAATGTGAGATCCATCAAACATTTTTCCTCAATTAGTCTCCTAAAATTTCTTTCTGATTTGCTTCTAGCAAGCTCCCGAATTTATTGCTAATTTGAACTTATTCCCCTTTTTAATCATATTTATTAGTTGTAAGTTGGCATTTTTTCACATAAAAACAAGCTAGTCGTTATGAAGATTTTCTACCTTTTTATGATAATTATTTGCAATTAATGTTGAATTTGTTATTCCTTTTGAGGATCATGCAACTTGATTATCCTTTTTCTTAGTTTGTGATGGTCTCATATTTAGTAGGGGTTGAGTTGTCTTCAAGGTGAATTGTGACCTTTTAGGTATAGTTTCGAGCTAAATGGCCATAACATCCATAGATAGTGCATATAATATGCATTTCTTTATATTCTACCTTGTATTAGAGACCATTTAGCTAATCTTTACCCACCATTAGTTGATTCAAGTCTATTTCAACATAGACTCTTGCAAATCTTCTTCATTATACTTTTAGGCTATTATTATCCAGTCTAACTAGTTTGCCTACAATAGAAGTCATGACCAACAAAAATCTTTCATTGTAATATACTAAATTTAAACTAGGAAATCTAATTCATACTAACATATGGGTAATCTTTAATATGAGAAAAACAAATTTGTATTTGTGAGATAGTAGTCAAATACTAACTAAGAACAACCATGTAGATTTTGACCAAATAAAAATCATTATCAACATCTACAATATGTAGTGGTCATACCTATTTCAACTTCTTCATGAGATTATATCTTATATATCTTCCTAATAGTTTAATAATAAATTGTTAAGGATTGCATAATTCCCAAAACACTCAACCTTCTAAGAAAAACTTCATTATCAACTTATTACCATCCTTCAACTCAATGGGAACCAAATTTTGTACTATAAAATCAATTATCTTCTTCATTGAGGGTGTTTGCTTAGTACTTATCATTTGTCTTAAAAAAAAATCTTCTTAGGCAGTAGATACCAATTTAATCAAGTATTCAGTGATTTTTGTAGTCAAAGTTGTGTTTCTTTCTTGTCATAAAGACTGCTCCTTTTGACTTTTTATGCTCTTTAATTAGATGTAATATGTCATATATGTAATTTGTTTATAATAAACATAGAAAACCATAAAGTTCATAGCATGACCCAAGTCATTTCTTACCGTAGTTGTTAAGAAAAATTGTTGCTTATCACAATTGATTGGTGTGTATTATTAGTTCTTAAATAAAATGTTTAACTTTAAAGAACATTGATGCTTGCAAGTTGTAAGCTTAACTACGATGTGTGGTTTTGATTTGATGGAATCTTGGAGCAACTTTTAGATTGAGGTTTTACTTTTTTGTGACATAAAAATAAATAAAACTAACTCCAAATTGATATCACAATGATTTACAAATAAAAAAAAATTATTGGAAAAGTTTATTTGACTTGTATCTAACATTTCACAATATATGTACTAAAAATAATTGACATCATTATTCAATAAAAAAAATATAGGATAGATATTCTTAATAAAATAATAAAAAATAACTTTTAAATCACATACTTAATATAATTAACTTATATTTATATATCTAAAATTTTACAACATATATACTAAAAAACGATGACAACATAATTTAATAACAAATCTTATACATAATCTAATAATAAAATAATAAGAAGGGTGCCCTAACCCAAAATTAATCCTACAACTCCGTAATTCACTTAATTAATCCAATACATATATATATGAAATTTCATAATGTTTGTATTCAAAAGAAATTCAACATAATTTAATCAAAAATTTATAAGAGTAATGAGTCAAGATAACATGAAAATAAACCTATAATTTCATAACTAGTTCAATAAATCCTTAATTATAATTTTAAAATTTAATCATTTATGTATAAAGAAGCATTACAATGTACTAGTTAGTAAAAAAATATATAAGAGATGTGTCATTAATACTACATTAGAAAGTTGAATTTTCAAAGGAAAAATATTTTTAATAAATATTTCCTAATTTTAATATTTTTAAAATAAAAAAATCTTAGTCAATATTTTCTAATTTGATATATTAAGAAGCTTTATTTATTTTTATAAATATTACATAATTCTTTTAATATAAAATATTAATTTTTTATTTCTAAAAAAATTAATAGAATTAACGTAGTGGTAAAAGTTTGAACAATTTATACAAAAATGTTAAGTTGAAATTTCATTACCATTTTTAAATATAAAAAACCAAAAAATTCATAAAAAAACATAATGTTACAAGTTGTGATTAAATCACATTGGATTACCCCTAATACTGCTTCACACCAAACATTATAAATTGCTCCAAGTTGTCACAAATTCCTTCATCAAAACAGAAGAAAATAAATTGTTGTGGAGAGAGGTTTCTCCTCAAGTGTGTGACCCTGAACATGATAGGAGAAAAGGCATGAGCAATTCGTAAGGAAGGCAAAAAAACGGAGAAGAACAGAGGGAACAAAACAAAACTACTTTCATTGGAACCGTTTCTCCTTTCCTCTCCAACGATCCTCAATTCCGTTACCGTAAGTCCCCACTTTTCTTCTTCACTTCAAAGATAAAAAATGGTGCTATTTCGTGCTTCATTAACCCCTTTTACTTAATCTCCTTTTATTATCCCTTTTTAATCCAAATTCGTCTACTTTAACTGATTTTAGGGTTGCCCTTTTCCCCATTTTTCTTCATTTTTATTCTTCCTTTGTTAATATTGATATTAATATTTAGGGTTTCGTTTCCCTTCATCAGAATCTCTCCGTCGGCGATCACATAGAGTACGGGAACTTTTTCTGAGGCTGTTGCGGTGGAAGATTCGGTGTGCTCGAGTTTTGAGTTCTTCAGCGCTTGGTAATTTTGAATATTATGCTATTGCTGCTTTTACTTCAAATGAGTTAATTTGATTTTCATTTTCAGTTACGAAGTTGTGTGGCATGTGATGAACTATGGATTAGTAGGGGAATTTGTTCTGTTTTATTTTTGTATTTTATTTCCTTCTTTATTTTCATTTAGTATTAATTGGTGTTGTTAATCCTTTATGTGTCGATTCCATTTCCATGTGATGTGCTTAATAACCTAAGGACATAATGCTATTTGTTTTAAATTGAATTGCCAGGAGGTCCGAGACCCGTAGTTTACAGTTTGATTGACATAATATATTAAGTTGATGGTAAGGAATAATGGGAATCAACCAGAGAAACAGCCGATTCACAGTCTGATTGGTTGACTTGATTGGTCTGGTTAAGGTTTTAAAACATTGATGTAATGAAATGCCTTTCCATTTGTTTACCGTAAACTGTAAATGTAAGTGAGATACTTCTATTAGCAGTATTTGTCAAAATAATAATGCTTTTGTTATGCAATGCTCGAGTGCTGCTTTGTTTGTTTTCCAAAACTTTTAGGTCCTACTGTTTTAAACTGTTCAACTGTTTTATATTTTGTAATTATTGACTGATGAATAGGTGTGTTTGTAAGCTCGAGCGTATTGTAGCATTGCTCAAATAATATTGACCTTGTATTTTCTATATTTGAGATTTAATTTAATATGCTGTGCATGTTGTTAATTTAAGGTTTGATTTCGGCTGGTCTGGTTAGGGTTTAAAGTTTAAATCATTGTGGAGTAAAATGAGATGCCTTTCCATCTCTGTACCAAACTTTCAAATTACAAAATATTAATTAATTTCCCACCATTACGTTTGTAATTGGCAATAGCCCCATTATAGCGGCATGATAATGGTGGTGCATTATGGAGTGGTTGTGGCTGCTACAGAAGCAACTTTGTGTTGCGGTTTTTCATGTGTCCATCACTCATTAGATGCCAAAATTGTGGCCTTTTGGATACAATACCACTGCGACTCTGATAGAGTTAGAAAAACTCACCTTTGCCCCCTTGTAAGAGTGTTGTTTAGGCTGTTTTGGGGATGGGGGAATCTTGCGATTTCACCCCTTTTAAATTTTTCTTTTTTAATTTTATAACTTAGGGTGCTTTTTGTTTTTGAATTTTTGAGCATTTATATTTTTGTGGTATAATTATAATTACTTAACATGTATGTTGAGATTTTAGCACAGTGGCCATCTATAGCAGATTTGGGGTTGGCTGCTTTGTGCCGCTATGTGAATGACAATTTTGATTCAATTCCAATTACACCAAAAAGTGGGTCCACACAGCGTAATTACTGTAGTGGTGTTTATTAAAATAATAATGGTCTTATCACAGCTAGATGCTGGATTGCTTATTTGATTATTTTCTAAAACTTAAACTTGTGCAGGCTCTCTTCTTTTTAACTGTGTATTTCTTGTGTAATTTGAATATGCAGACCATAGGTGACGTGATTGAAAGCTTGAGCATACTGTAGCATTACCCAAATAATATTGCATGTGTAATTTTCTGTAGTTAAATTTGACTGAAATTAATTTGCTACATGAGTTGTTAATTTATTAACTAAAACTTGCTTTGCCTTTATAGGGTTGGGTTGCCATGGACAAATTGCTTTTCAAAGCTTGTATGGGAACTCAGCAGACTATGTAGAAATGTTTAAAGAAGCAGGATATTTTTAGATTGAAATGTTGATATTGTCATCACAACAACGTATTGAGAAAGTAGACAAACATTGAGAAGGCAGGTGACTGAAATGGAGTGCAATAAGGATGAGGCTACCAGAGCTAAAGAAATTGCTGAGAGGAAGTTTGCTGCAAAGGATACATTGGGTGCAAAGAAATTTGCTTTGAAGGCTCTAAATTTATTTCCTGATCTTGAGGGTATTTCTCAAATGGTAGCAACACTTGAAGTGTATATTTCTGCTGAGAATAAAACAAACGGAGAAGCAGATTGGTATGGTGTGCTTGGTGTGGACCCCCTTGCTGACGATGATACAGTCAGGAGACAATACAGGAAGCTAGCTCTCCTGCTTCACCCTGATAAGAACAAGTCCATTGGAGCTGATGGGGCCTTTAAACTCATTTCAGAGGCATGGAGTTTACTATCAGATAAGGCTAAAAGGGCAGCGTATGATAAGAGGAGTGGAAAAGAACAGAAAGTTTCTACTAAGTTTGGGGGTTCATCTTCACAAAAAGGGACTAATGGTAGCTACAATTTTACTAAGACTGCCCCATCAAGTGCAACTACTCAGAAGAATACTGCTAAAGAGCACACTTCATCTTCTACACATAAGTCAAAATCAAATACATTTTGGACTGTTTGCCACCGATGCAAAATGCAGTATGAGTATCTTAGAGTTTATCTTAACCTTAAACTCTTGTGTCCCAACTGCCACGAGGCATTTGTGGCTGTAGAAACTGCTCCTCCACCTGCAAGTGGTATTAGACCTGCAGCTCAATGGAATTTTTCACAGAAGCAAAATTCCAACCGCCTACCTAATAAAAGCAAATCTAATGCTGGAAAACATAACATGGCAGCTCCAAATGTTGGAGCAGGATCTTATGCGAAGACTGACTCCTATGAAAAAGCCAATTTCCAGTGGGCTCCATTCTCAAAAACATCTGGTGTTTCTAATGTTGCTCAAGCTGCAAGTGTGGTTCAGCAGGCATATGATAAGGTGAAGCGGGATCGTGAAGAGGCACAAGCAGCTAGCAAAAGGGAAGAGGCATTAAAAAGGAAGCAGCACGTTTCTAAAAAAGGTTACTATAATCCTGCTAAGAGAAGAAAAGGGGGCATGGAGGATGCAAGTGCGAGTAGCCACGGTAAGGAAACAAATGCATCCAGATCTAAACAGGGTAATTTTGAATATAATAGGGTTAATGGAATCAACAAGACCGGCAGGGTGGGAGATATCTCCCCAGTTGAACTTAAGAATCTCCTTATAGAGAAAGCTAGAAAAGAAATTACCTATAAACTCGGGGAAATTCAGTCAAATGCTGTTGATAAAACTGCGGTGAAAGAGAGTGGAAATGACTTCGAGGTAGTGAACGATAAAGGAGAAAAATGTTTAAGAAACTCTGAGACGTGTGCTCAAGATAACATCGAGAAGTCAGAAGATAGAAAGAGCAGATCCCAAGTCATCAAGCCATTTGCAGGTTCTACAATTGCTAAAGTTAGCAGAAAATTTTTGGAAACAACACCTATAGATGTACCAGATCCTGATTTCCATGATTTTTACAAAGATCGAACTGAAAGATCTTTTGGTGAAAATCAGGTATGGGCGGTGTATGATAACGACGATGGAATGCCTCGAAGTTATGCAATGATTCACCGCATCATCTCCCTGAATCCGTTCAAGATGCAGATCAGTTGGCTCAACCCGGATACCAACAGTGAACTGGGCCCCCTAAATTGGGCTGCTTCAGGTTTTTCAAAAATTTGTGGGGATTTCAGAACTAGCAGACCTGAAATCTGTAGCTCGACCAATTTTTTCTCCCACAAGGTTAGGTGGAGAACAGTTGCTGATGGAGCCATTTGTATATATCCCAGGAAAGGCGATGTTTGGGCCATATACAGGAACTGGTCTCCTGACTGGAATGAGCTAACGGCAGATGAGGTTATACACAAGTTTGATGTGGTTGAAGTACTTGAGGATTTTAATGAAGGGCATGGTATAGATGTTATTCCTCTGGTCAAAGTGGCTGGATTCAGGACGATATTTCACCACCACTTAGATCCAAAAGAAATCAGGATAATTCCAAAGGAAGAGATGTTTAGATTCTCTCATCAAATACCTTCATACGTACTCACTGGTCAAGAAGCTCCAGATGCTCCAAAGGGTTGCAGGGTGCTGGATCCAGCTGCTACTCCATTTGAACTTCTTCAGGTAATAGAAGTTGTGAAGATGGAAGACATGGCAGTCAATGAGGCTAGTGATGTAATAGAAACAAGTGATAACATGAAAACAGATAATAATGAGGAAATGATCAACGATGTGGGAAAACTTGGGGAAGAAAAGAAAGGAAAGGACAAAGACATGCAGGACGTAGAAGCAAGTGATGACCTGAAAAAAGCTAATAATGAGGAAATGATCGATGATATGGGAGAACTCGGGGAAGAAAAGGAGGGAAAGGACGAAGACATGCAGGAAGTAGAAACTTTGATAGAGGACAACGAGAGAGAAGATATGCAGTAGCTTGTAGCAGCGAGGGGATGTAACATGCTGAAGGAAATCAACTTTTGAAATCTCTGGCTCGTGCAAGGAATGAAGAATACAGATATCCAGAATTAATTCTAGAAAACAGGATCCAAAATAAATTGACTTTGTGATTAATTATTGGATGGATCAGAGATTCCAATAATTTTCTCTTATCTAAACATCATCGTTGCCCAAGGGTAAATTTTGTCAATTTTTTTTTTCCAGCTATGTAGTATTTACTGTCACAAATCGGGGGGGGGGGGGGGGGGGGGGTGGACTTCGCTTCTGTTCTATCATTGCAATAGCTGTCTTCAACGGTTGAGGTTGAATGGTTCAGCTTCTGATCATACCAAACATAGCTAATTGTTGGAATGATTAGGCTGTACCTTTTAGGGTCTTACTCAATTTTGTTTTGTAAATCAGATTTAGTGGCATGTTCTTCAGTCCTTGTTATTATATTTGTAAGATATTTAGCTCCGTTAAAGATTAATACAGTACCTTACAAATTGATTCCAGTTTCTTAAATGATGTTCGACTGAATCAGGATCAATATATTGGATTATTTTCATTTCTGTCATTTATTTTTTAAGCTAGGATGTTTAACACACGGTGCTTCAAATATACGTTATTTATGCATGGTGTGTCAAATAATTTATTTTATGCAAATTAATGTATCTTCATAGGATTTTTTTGCGTATCGTTTTCAAATGTGCTGTGATGATTACTTGAGTGCTGTATTTAAATGTTTTGTGCAAAATCCCTTATGGGGCTTTAAAATTGAAGTAAGTTTTTTTAGATTAATTTTTGTACAATTTCAATATGAAAACAGACAACATAGATTGTCTGACAAAAGGGTTGAGATTTGAGAAGACTTTGACTAAACTTGTTTCCTTCCTAAAGTTTTGATTTGATTTAATTTCATGGTGAGCTTGACTCAATGTAACTAAAAGGATTTTTTTTATAGTTAAAAAGGTTACAAAAAATAATATTAGTTGTACAATTTTGTTTTGGAAAATTCTTTGGCTACATTTTTATAAGTTGTCCGTTCGATCCACACACGTGTATATAAGTATTTTGGAATTAACCAAATTAAATTAGATTAACTCCAAAGAGAGAAGTCTTCAGGTTGTGAAACGCGACTACTCATTTTGGAGTGGGATGGAGGAACGTAATAAACTTTACCATTTCCTTATTTAGACATTTTTTTTAATAGTTCTGATAGTATAAAACTGTAGTTATTTAATAAAAAAACATTATTAATATGACTTTTTAAATAAATTTTATTTAATAAAAAATAATATTAGTATGATGTTTTAAATAATTATTATAAAAATTAATAAATTTATCTTACACGATTATTTATAATTATATATTAGTGTATAGTCAATTTTTTTCTAATAAAAAAAAGAAAATAATTTTATTTCATATACCAAATTTAAAGAAGTGAAAATAAGAGCGTTGGATGTTTCTCGACAAAATAAAAACATTTTTATTTTATTTTAATATCATTCTATTGTATTCAAGCTTTATTCCACCACTCTCTATCAGTCTAATCTGTGTTTGTTTTTTTTATTAGTGTGGACTACAGACATTGAACCTAAGAAGCAATTTATCACTTCTCACTAAACGTGATTTTGAAACATTGGGTTGGTGTGGACCACAAAGAGACACACTTTCAACTAAAAATAACAAATTGTCAATTCTCACTGAATGTGATTTTGGAACATATGTCAATGTCTACGTAATCACATTAATAATTTTATTGTCCTACTATATATATTTTTTATATTTTCCATTTCTCTACTATTATCAATACGATTTTGGTTTTCCAACAATTTTACGGTTACATAATATCATTTTTAATTGTTACAATGATTTTTTCTTTTTATATACGATTCTTATTTTTCCATTTTTTTTTCTCAATTTTCGTGCATTGAATCCACCAAATCATTTTAAATAGTTTTTTTTTAAAAAAAAAAACACTAATAAAAACATTACATTTTACATTAAAAAAACCTCAAAATTCTCTTCTTAAAACCTTAAAACATCTCATATGCAACATATTTTTTGGATTATTAAGTGAGATATGTCTATACACAGCTTATTTTCATCCTTTTTTTTAATTTAAGTATTTATAAAAATTCAATCATTAACTCAATACCTCTACAAAATTAACTAAATGAATTTTATCGATAATTTCATTCTTATATTTTGTCAACAATTTATTTATAAAGTTATATTTATCTTATTTATGAAATGATTAAAATAAAAAATTAAGAAATTCATTTGTATTATTATTTTGTAAATTATTTTTTACTAATACAAAATAAAAATTAAAAAAAAAAATAAAAACACAACCATTTTTCATAAATTAGATTTTATTCAAAATGAAAAATCTATAGCTAAAGTTATATAATTAAAACATGTAAAAATATATTGAAATAATTAAAATTTAACATACTGAATTACCACAAATTAAAAGGCTACAATTAAAATAATAAAAACAACATAATTAATAAAATTGATATATTAATAAAATTTGTTTAAAGTTGATGATGAGATTGCTTATCATGAACAATGAGAATCAATATATATGTCAATTTTTGAGACATCATTATTAAAAAGATTATAAGAATAATCAAAATGATCATATATTGTTCACTTTTCACAATCATGTTTTGTTATATAATATATGTTTATAAAATATGTTTAATTGTGTGCATGTGTCAAGCACACATGGTCATCTACAATTGTAAATTGAGATTGAAGAAGTTTAAATACACACTCTACATTTTCTTACTGTTTCTTAATGTTGGACAAATAATTTTTTGTTATTATCCTATGATATTGAGATGATTTTAACAAACATTATTTATTTTGAATAAGTGTCATATACTAGATAGTACTCTATTTTATATTGGATTTTATTTATAATATATTACACCATAGGAATTATCCTTCTAAAATATAATTAAATATAGGATATTTTATTAACATATTGATGTTGTTGTTTGAATTTGTAATATCAAAAGATGCATGCCAAATCTATTAGAAATTGATTAAAACATGGGAAACTGGTAGAGAATGGGAGCATAGGAAATTGAATTTTTATTCATATCTAGATTATTTTGTGGGTTTGGTGAAACTAAAGAATTTTAAAATTTGGATTGAAGGGAGATTGATAATTTTGCATAAAATTTAACTAATGATTAATATTTAATTAGTTTTAATTTATTGGATAAAAAAATTGAAATTCTAGATAGGTGAATAAAAAAATTGGATGAAATAAACTTTTAATAAAAGAGAAACTTTCAGAAAAATGATTTTATAAAAAAAATTAATGTTACTCGTATTTATATACTTGATAACTAGCAAATTTAATTTATATCAGTCAAATAGATTGTAAATTAAACGATAAGGATGAAACAGTTATAATCAATTTCATGATTGTACCTATTTTAGATTAACAGTTACAAATTTAAACGGTAACAATTTGAAAGTTATACTTTTGCAATTTATTTTATTAGCAAAACAAAATGACAATAATCGTATCTTCCTTTTGTTAAGAACCGATATTCATGCAATGACTTTCTTTTCAATTGATACCGATACTGCACTTTGAATACAGCGTGGATTTCTGCGTTGTGTTGGTCTTAATCTTACATGCTACAAAATCTCTCAAATTCAATTAAATATTTTATTTCTGTACATTTTACACCTTTTTTTTTATTATCTGAAATTCATGTAAAATATCTCATTATTCAATTAAAAAACATAATAACTTGCAAGTTTGCAAGTTCAAGTGATATTGTATAAATTTTCACATTTCAATATGAAGATATAAAATTTATAAAAAATGACTTAGCAAAAAGTAAAAAAAATAATTCTATTATAATTAATGAACATGTTATTTTTTTTCTTTAATTTTTCTTCTCTTTCAGCCAATCAAATATATTACTTCCACTCAGTTTCTTTTTTTTTTCTTCATTATACCAAACACAGTGAATAATAGAAAGTAAAATAAAATAAAATTACAATTAAAAAGAACAAAAAGATGGTTAAACCTATTTTATAAAATACTTTTACTAGCTTATACACCAAGTTAAGCTGTCTGAAATATATAACCATATTCCTAAGCTGCAGTTCGTCTATTGCAAAGTTCATCAATCAACTTCACTGTACAGTTTATCCCCCTTATGTCTTTCATATTTTCAAGAATTAAACTTGTACAAATGTTAGCGATCCTATAAAATTTATTAAAAATGATCAATTTTTTTTTATTTAATATGTGAGATTCATATTCCTCATATATACTATATCCCAACTTTTACAATAGATTTCAGAATTCAGAGTGGGAGACACCCAAATGAGGTGACTTCTCATGGGAACTAACTATTATTTGAAATTCACATCATGAAATTCGTTGCAATGATACTCAAATCCTTTGGAAAGAAGTGAAATGAAGCCGAACCTGAACGAACATGTGTTGGAGAAACTGAGCAAGTGCAACCACTTGAACCATCTCAAACAGCTCCAAGCTTACCTCACTACTCTGGGTCAGGCACGCACCCACTTCTACGCCTTCAAGCTCATTCGCTTCTGCGCCATCACTCTCTCAAACCTCTCCTACGCGCGCCTCATCTTCCACCACTTTCCCTCTCCCAACACCCACCTCTTCACCGCCATGATCACCGCCTACGCCGCCCACCCCACCACCCACCCCTCCGCCCTCGCCCTCTTCTGCCACATGCTCCGCACCCAACCTCCCCGCCCCAACCACTTCATCTTTCCCCATGCGCTCAAATCGTGCCCGGAGTCACGCGCCGCAGAATCCTTGCATTCCCAGATCGTTAAATCCGGGTTTCACCAATACCCAGTTGTGCAGACGGCTCTTGTTGACACTTATTCCAAGGTCTTGGGCAGGTTGGGGAATGCGAGGAAGGTGTTTGATGAAATGTCTGAGAGAAATGTGGTGTCTTTTACCGCTATGGTTTCTGCGTTTGCGAGGGTTGGGGATGTTGAGAGTGCGGTGAGGGTGTTTGGTGAAATGCCAGAGAGGGATGTGCCGTCATGGAATGCTGTGATTGCCGGGTGCACTCAGAATGGGGCTTTCGCTCAGGGGATTGAGTTGTTTAGGAGAATGGTTTGTGAGTGTAATAGGCCGAATGGGGTTACTGTGGTTTGTGCACTTTCGGCCTGTGGCCACACGGGGATGCTCCAGCTTGGGAGATGGATACACGGTTATGTGTACAAGAATGGGTTTGTGTTTGACTCATTTGTCTCGAATGCACTTGTGGATATGTATGGGAAGTGTGGGAACCTTGGACGGGCAAGGAAGACTTTTGAGATGAACTCGGAGAAGGGGTTGACTTCGTGGAACTCGATGATAAACTGTTTTGCGCTGCACGGGCAGAGTGATAGTGCAATTGCCATATTTGAGCAAATGATGGAGGGTGGCGGTGGTGTGAGACCAGATGAAGTCACTTTCATTGGTTTGTTGAATGCTTGTACTCATGGTGGATTGGTTGAGAAAGGTTATTGGTATTTTCAGATGATGGTTCAGGAGTATGGGATTGAGCCACGGATTGAGCACTACGGGGGTTTGATAGACCTTCTTGGTCGAGCAGGGAGGTTTGATGAGGCAATGGATGTTATCAAGAATATGAGAATGGAACCAGATGAGGTTGTTTGGGGTTCTTTGCTTAATGGATGCAAGGTTCATGGTCGAACGGATTTGGCAGAATTTGCAGCCAAAAAACTGATTGAAATAGATCCGCATAATGGAGGTTATAGGATAATGTTAGCGAATGTGTACGGGGAGTTGGGGAAATGGGATGAAGTGAGGAATGTGTGGAGGACATTGAAGCGGCAAAAATCTTATAAAGTTCCAGGTTGCAGCTGGATTGAGGTTGATGACCTGGTTCATCAGTTCTATTCCCTTGATAAATCGAATCCGAAGACAGATGAGTTGTACAGTGTCTTGGAAAGTATGGTTGGTTTTAGAAATGAAGTCATAGCTGAAGTATAGTCCTTCATCTCATAAATTTTTAAATTTAACTTACTTTTAGAAGATTAAACAAAGACTAGAGGATTTTTATGGAGAAACCTAATTGTTTGATGTAATTATTCTCCTCTTGCTTCAAACGTGAAAGATTTATCAAAAGAACACACAGACGTAGAAGTAAGGTCTTTATGAAAAAATAAATAAATTTGGAGAGAAAAATTCAGTTTCTTTTATGAGAGGACGTTCAACAAATGATATCTTGATGGGAGAAAATGATATCTTGATGGGAGAATTAGCTTGATGTATTCCAATCAGAGCCTGTATATATAATTTGTTCATTTTTGTTTGACTATTAGTTCAATCTATTCTTTTGTGTCCTGGAGAATAGAAAAATAATTAGGATTTCTCATTGTTTTGAAATTTTGTAGCTAAGTCAAATTACTAGATCATATCATGCTTTCTAAATCTTGTCCAATTGGTTTTTTGGTGTTACAACCATGAAATATTGGTAAATACTACTAAACATAAACAAGTTACAAACTAAATTTAGTAAAGGAAGATTACTTTTTCTTTGCTAGTTTTATTCTAACCAAATTTTGCAACTATTTTCAAATTACATATATTATTTTTTCACACTAATTTTGATTTTTAAAATAGTGACAAATTAAATAAAAAAACATATATTGACAACAAAAATGAAATAAAAAGATAAAGAAAAATAAGTGAGATTAAGAATGACAATTATTAGATGCAGAAGTTTTTAACTCCCTTAACAAATATATAATTGAATAATAAGCAGTTTAATTAAGTGTTATAATATATCTAATATTTATTTTTATTTTAATTTGTTCACTATTTTTAAATATTTATTTATAATAATATTTATTTTATCTGATATTTTTCTTCTTCAATTATATTAGAAATTATTCAATACATAGGCATTATTAACTTTTTTTAATTTAAACAAAGGGTTCAAAAGATCAACAATATCCCTAACTCAAATCAACTAATTGTACAAAAAGTCAAATAAAAAAAAATTATATATTTACTTTATTACATGTTTATAAAAGATATTAAAAATATTACATAAAAAATAAATATCATAAAGATATTGTTAATGCTGAGTAATAATGAATCTCTTTATTATAAATATTAAAGTGATATTTTTACAACAGAATTCATTATACAACTTTTTTGAACAATAAAAATAAACTTTACTTATTCAACATCTCTTTCAATCTGATGTAGTGAATGTAGAATTACTACCATTCTAATTTTGAGCTTTGTTTATTCAACACTTTAATGACGAGAAATTCAATAATGCAATACTAATCGGAGCATTGGTCTATGCAGTTTTAAGAATTTTTGTTGATTAGTTTTATTATCCCAAAGTTGTACCAAAATTAGCTCAATTGCAATGTATATCATCTTAAAATATTTTAACAGAAACATCAATTTTATAATACATTATATTTTATAGTTAGTATTGAAAAGGAAAAATCGAATCCTAAATTATGCATCCTAACATGGATATTAATTAAATTTTATAAATGCTTTTTATAAATGCTTTTTTGAGATCGGTAATTGTTGGAATTAAATATTTAAATTCATGTCTACCAATTTTAATTATTTAAAAAAATTGCTTCATTGTTTTAATAATTTAATAAATTTATTTTTTTTAATTTAATATTTTAATAATTAAATATAATTTTTATTTTTATATTTTCAATTAAAATATATTTTAAATAAAATACACTTCCAACTACTTAATAAAATAAAAAGTCAATTAAAGAAAAATGATAATAAATACACTAATGACAATACTACATATATGATTAAATTAATGTAAAATATCGTAAAGACATAATGGAATGAAATATAAGTTTTCTACTAAAGATTAAATTTTTTTATAGTTTTTTAAAGTTAAAATAAATTTGTGGTCATTAATAAGTATAATTTTAATTATATTTTATGTACATATATCTTTATAAAGTAAAATAGATAATTATTTGATAATATAAATATAAAAGAGATAATACTACATATTATTATTGAATTTATGTAAAATATCTTAAAAATTTGATGAGATGAA
>JAMLFT010003822.1:0-21061 GCA_026544285.1 Pachyrhizus erosus | reverse complement strand
AAAAATAAATAAATTTTCTTTCCTTAAAATTTGATATTATTAATAAAAAAATTAAAAATAAAATATTAATTAAATAAAAAATAACAGTAATATTATTAAATAGGACTAAATAATTTAAGATTAATTGATTTTTGAGTACAACATTCATGAATATTTTTCTTATATTAGAGTCTTAGAGGAAATGCTTAAGATTATTTCTAATTGCTTAATAATATAAAAAATCATACAAATATTTTATGAAAATTAAACTCTTAATTTTAATAGAATTAATTTTAAAATATTGAATATAACTAAAATATATATATTAAAAATATATTTATATTAAAACAGTTTAATAGATATGCAATCAATGTAAAAATTTATATAGTATCAATCAATTAAAAAGTATCATTAATATGATTTTAAATAGTCATTATAAAAGTCAACACATTTGTTATGTATGGCATGGTTTGTGATGAATAACAATATAAAAAAATTTTATATTATAAATGCATGAAATATTTATTCATATTAAAATGTATATTTTTGTCAAAAAAAGTACAATAATTAATTTTTTAATATTAAAATAAACAAAAACTTAGATATAATATTATAAATATTATTGATAATATTTCTAATTAAAAGAAACACTAAAATAAGAAAAACGATTCTGCTATGGAAAAAAAATAATTGTTTCCTACAAAAATTAGTGAAGTGTTAAAAACAACATTTATAATACTATATTTTCCACATTAAAAAATTATACACCATTAATGCAACAAAAACAATCATAGAATTTATTATTATTAATAATTTATATATTAATAAATATGAGAATAATAAATTTTACTATTTTAACTATTCATTTATTCGTGACAATCATGTTGTTTGTGTTTTTCTTTGAGTTGAGAATGAAAAATCTCTTTTTTTATTGATTTTTTGAATGTCTAAAAGAGAAAAGTGACAGAGATGAGACTCACACATATCTAGTTGTACTTGTAGAGATTAAAATCATGACTTCATCATAGTGATGATGATAGGGAACATATTTACATATCATCATTTAAGGTGGGTCCCATTATGACTCAATAATCAAAGAAGTGAGTGACATGGCTTTTTTATGGCAAGCCAACACCAACTCACCACTTATATCATTGCACTTGTATACGAGCTATAGTATATTTGAATAGAGAAAAAAATTTAATTGTATATTTATTTTAATAAAAATTAATTATCAACAAATTATATAGAACAAAAAAAATTAAGCTTAGATTATTTAAACAAATTCATTGTAAATAATATATTTGATTACTTTATAATAAATAATGCATTTAAAGCATGTTCATTTCTTGATTAGTAAGAGAAAAAAATAAAAAGATAAAATCTTTAAAATTATACATAAAGATTTGGTTCAATTGACAATGTAAACTAAGTTTGTGAAAAGAATCAATGATTCAATTACCATAACATATGTTTTAGAAAAAGGAAGAAAAATTTTAATTGTAACTAAACCTCAAATAAAATTATCTCTAAAATAAGAAAGATAGTTGTACAAAAGCAAAAAAGACAAAAAGAAAGTTATGCATACGAGGATATTCTATCAATAACAAAGGAAAAAATACCAATAAAATACAAAATCACATAATATACATCAAATGATTAAAATACTATTTTTCATTATAATAGTAAATATACATTATTTATATTTTTAAATGTTATTTTTCATTTTATGCTCATAAATCTACAATAAAAAGTCTGAAAAAATATTTATAAATTTTATTATATAAAAAATAATAATTTATGTAATAATTACAGTTTTAAATGATAAAATATTCATAATAAGTTATATTTAATATTTTTCTATTGTACCTACTAAAGAAACATACTATATTTGTCCATAATGGACAGGAAAACAAATTACACAAACATTTAATTTAATTTTATTTTTATATAACATCAACAATAAAATTTAAATCTAAAACCTCATTTGAACTACATAAACCTCCCATCGTTAAGTCAATCCTAATATATTACACAAATATTTAGTTGTCATCATCTCTTGTTAGTTATTTATTGACTTCTTTCACAATTCCAAAGTGAAAATGATATAGATTCCTTTCATACTCTTCACTTTTCTCCTTAACCCCTGTTTTTGTGAATTGGAGACTTGAAATAATTTGTATTCTTAAAAGAAAGTTAGGCAAGACAAATAAAAAATTAAACTTATTTTTTCATTAAAATGAGTTGATTTTAAATGTATAAATTGTTTTAAATTATTTAAATTTAATGAGTCAATTTAAATGTCATGTCAATTAAATATTTTTTATGAAGGTATCCAAGTAAAAGCCAAAGACTAAATTCTTAAGATATGAAGATTCATTTAAGACACTAACCTCTCTCAATAAATGTTCTTTTATATGTAGACTTGAGGATTGAACTTTTAATTACATGCTTATGAAGCATGATTATTTGCAGTCATAAATTATACCACACCATGTTGTATTAATTAATTAATTATACAATTCATATATGCCTTAAGAAAGTTTTTTTTCATTTATATTTAATTCAAAAGAATAAACCAAAATAAAATGTAATATAATTGTATATTAACTTAAAGTTCTATATATCCACCTTATGAGTTAACAAATAAAATTTGCATAATTTCAACTAACAACATAATCATAATTCTTATGTTTTATTTGGATAAACTCTTTCCTAACTACATATAGAAGAAATTAAATAAAAAAGCAAAATTAATGAAATTTTTTTCCAAGTTAAAATCATTTTATACATATTTTTTTCAAATAAGTTAAAGGAGAAAGTTTCTATAAAAATTAATGTACATAATTTGTTTTTAATATATGAAACAAGTTTAATTTATTTTAACTTTTTATTTTCTTCTTCTGTAACTATTTAGGAAAAAAAATTAAGATATGAACTTTTATTGGTTTGGCTAAACTACTAATAAATCCAAATACAAACTTGACTTTGTTTTAATTCTAATCAAGCATGAGAAACAAAATGTAATGTTTTACATGAGAAAATAAAAGTAACTAAAAGAATATTTGAATTCAAAATTAAGAATTCAATAATACTTAAACAGAGTTTAGTTATAAAAAAATGTGAAAATAAATCAAATTAACTAAAACAAATGAAGTGTTTAAAAGCATTTGTAATGTGATTAAAGTTTAAAATTTAATTTTTTGGATGTTATTACAAGCCTAAAAGTCTAAACTAAAAACCATGAAAGAAATGACGAGCAACTAAATTTCAACAAGCAATTGGACCAAGAATTAAACAAAGTTGTATCATAGATATGAATCAAGTCTTTTAACAAAAGATCCCTTTTAGTTAGAACATCAACAACTTGATTGTCTTCACGAAACACATGGCAAACCTCAGTCTAGAATTACTATCCAATAATATTATTAATGAGTCTTAAACATGAATGGGCATAACCAACACCATTGTTAAGCATCTAAACTGTTGAGGCCAAATTAGATTTTATAAGGATAGAACATTTCAACCCACAATCCTGGACGAATTTCAAACCATAATAAATTGCTTATGATTATGCTTGAATGATTAAGCATAATGAGAGACCCAAAATGATCTCCAATAATCCCTCCACAAGTAGATACAAGGTCCTTCACATGAAAGACACCATAACAACTCAATTTTAAGGCAGACTAGTAGGTGGACTCTAGTTGATAGCTAAAGCACTGAGTGTGAGATGCGTTGAAAGTTCATTATCTTAAGCTTTGAAAATTTCCTATGAGTGAGTCTCAATCTCTAACATTTTCTAATGAGGATTTGGCTAAACATTTAAAAAAAATAGAGTTTCACACTTGATAGATTGTGTCAAAAGCTATTCCAATAGTCGTACTCTAATAGGTTAGAAAAGATGGGCCTCTCAAAGGTTAATCTCTAACCAAGGACCTTTACCAAGTGCAAAGAAACTTAAAGGTTGTTTGTCCTTTATTATGACAGCCATAGGTGTTTGGTGAATGCACAAATCATAAATCATGTGCAAAAAATTTCCATTCTTGCACAATATAAAGGACAACAAGGGCTTAATGTGTGATGATGAAAAAAGAACTTCTAATTGGTGATGAGCCCATTGTGTGTTATTCTTCACTTCTAATTGGTGATGAGCCCATGGTGTGTTATTCTCCACAACAATAGTCTAGTTCTCTTATGCCAATGACAATGTCAAACCAAAAATCATGCCTTCTCATTTTTAAGGGGTTAGACTTTGATAAAAGCTCAATTAATAATTTGAATGAAATTTTCCCATGAAGATTACCATGCCAATCTAAGGCATCTAGCTCATTGTTAAGAAAAAGTGACAAATGACCTTACAAAAAAAGCCTAAATATGGCTTGGAAAGATATTATCGAGATTCTCCAAACACGAATTATCCTCATAAAACATGCAATCCCTCACACAATGATTCAAATTTTGCTTAGATAACACATCTGTCATAATGGAATGTAAAATGGGTGAAAAAAAATGCAACCATGGGTTAAGTCAAAAGCAAGTACACATTTTGTCACCAATCCTCCAAAGAATATTGGGCTTATAGTGGTCACAAGCTTTGCAAACTATAGACAAAAAAATTAGAGGCAAATCGTGATTTATTAATAGTAGGTATTAAATTAGATCCATGTTTATATTTAGCCTTAACCACTAAAACCCAAAGGTCCTTATTCCAAGTATAAGTTTTCTAGCAAGCATTCATCATATAAATGGTAATGTTATCCCTCGCATGTTCGAGACTGGGACTTTTTTCTTTTTTTAGATTTATACAATTCCTTAGAGTCATTGTGTGTATCATTTTACTCTCTTCAATATCACTTGAAGGCCTTCTACTTTTTTTATCCAACTCTTCACAAAGATATCGAGGGAGGTAGACTATTTTTTTAATATATGAAATGCAACCAACATAAATTATGTTAAAGTAAACCTTCTTGCAATGGAAAAGGGTTTTAGATTTGCAACTACCTAGTATTGGTTCCCTCTATCCATATTGTCATGAAATGTCTTCCTATTGACTTTTTGGTGCAACAATGAAACACTAAGAAATTTTCCTAGATCATTTGGGCATTGCCAACCAAACACATCACTAATTTCAATCTTTACTTACTATGACACATTTTTTGATAAAAACACATGGGTTTCTCCTTATTGATCTTTTTTCTTAAGCTTTAGTAAAACAAGTCAAGGCATGTCTAAATGACCTCCACCTAGACTATTTGGGCTTCTATAAAAAGAATAAGATCATTTATAGAAGTCAAGTAAGATATCTTAAGCCTTCTTTTAAACAATTTGATTTAGTCCCAAATATTTTGGTCAATAGCAATGTCAATAATATGAAATCATTTTTCCATACAAAGAACAAAAATAATGAAATAGAGTCTCCTATATGAATACCTTTAGAAGAGGTGAATTCATCCAACATTGAAGAAGCCACATTTGGTAGCTAGATATGCAATACCACATCATTTGAATAAATATATATGGAAGATCATGACTCCATTAATTTAAACTAACCAAATCCTCTATCATTATGTAAAACATTTGGGTTAAGATCTTGGTAATAACTTTATACGAGACATTATACTGTCTAATAGGTTGCACATTATTCAGAGAAACCACTAAGTTTAGATGAAGATATCTTGAAATCCATTTAGACTTTGAGCTTTAAATCTTCCCATATTTTTTATGACTCTATAAGTTTTCTTGATAGAAATTGGTGAATCAAGATAATCATATGTGTGTCCATCCAAATTTGGAAAACAAATTATTAGGTGAACAAAATATAAGGATCAAGATCATTAAGCAATACATTTGTAACTATCTCTTCAAACTCCTCCAAGGAAGACACTCAATGCCCTTCATCAATATGTAGATATTCAATATGATTTTGCCTCCTTCTAGTGATAAAAGTATCATGGAAGAAGTGAGTATTTTTATCCACAAAGCAAACCCATTTTCATTTAAATTTAGTGTTGAAGTTGCTTCCAGTTTGAACTTTAACAAATTGATAAAGTTCTAGTTATAACATTGTCCTTTGTAAAAGATTATTTTTGGTCACAAAAATATCCCCAAAGATTATTGCAAGTGATCAATCATGTTTCCCTAGCCTTCCTAATGAAGATAGAAAACTAATTATGAGTTAGCTAGGTTGCCTCAAAAAAAAAAAAAAAAAACTCAATAGCCCTTTCTATTTACTCACATAAGAAAATATAAGTAAGAAAGAAAATGATCATAATGTAAAAGCATGGAGATTAATCAAATTTGTCTATTTAATCATTAGACATTAGCTATAGAAAGTTACAACTTGTCTAGCCTATCAAGAATGCTTTAGGTAAAAGGTAAACCATGAAACCCTACATCTATTAAGTGGCAACTTTGAACAAATTGGTTAAAGGTAACATCATCTCTCATACTTTTGGGGTTTAAGGATAACATTGAAGTCACCTATAAGACACCATAACTTTATAACATGATTTTCAATCTACTAAATATCTCTTCATAAAGAGATTTATTGATGAGTATAAGGGCTTACATAGATACTTATAGCCAACCAAGGCTAAGTATCAACACATTTAACTTTTACGTGAGAAAATTGATTTGAGTGGGTAAGAACTTCCATCTTACACAATAAGAATACCAAAGGTACCAAATTTCTCCAATGTGGCTTTGTGCATCCACAATGAATGAATTATCTAAATTAATTATATTGATAATCCACTTTGTTGTACTCCTACATACATAGGTTTCCCAAAGGAAAATCAATTCAATATTTTACTCCTTTAACAAGTCCGTAATAATTTTCATAACCCTTTGCTTCTTACACCCTAACAATTCCAAGAAATTATATTCATTGAGAAATGAGTATGTTAAAAGGCACTAACACCCCTACGAGCACCGTTTTAATTCATAAAAATAGGTTTTATTGCATATGTTGTAAAAGTGTGGTCTCAAATTGTTTGGATATGTTGGTGGCTTTCCACCTCTCATTAACACCTCTTCATATTAATTTTCAAGCGATGAAAATTTTCATTTTTCATGCCTTCTGTAACTATATCTTTTTTCTTGTATCCTCTTTATGTGCATGTGCTAAACTAAGGTAAACTTTTTGCTTAACAACTTCGTGATGGGTCGCTTTCTAAGCAATAACTTTATCATGTATCTTTTTTCTTTCTGTGAACTTGTTGTGTCATTTTCCTCCTTAGTTAGTGACACATTTCTTTTTTTTTTTTTATATCTCTTTCGGTCACCATAATTAAAGCCTTTGTGTAATTGTTCATTGATTAAATTTAAAAAATAGTCCTCTTTATCACCTAAACATTCAAATCTTGAACTTGATTCCTTATTATCAATTTTTCCTTGTTTACTTATAATTAACTCATGCACATTCCAAGCCTTGTTGTGTGACATTTGGACCACCTTAGTTGTTTTCAATTGAGCTTGTTCACCAACACCCACAACCTATAGTCTCCTTTTAACATTGAATATATGACACTAGTATAGGGTATGATGTGTTAATATTATCCCCATGAGGTGTGGTGATATGAACAATATCAAACATAAAGTTGACACCAACACCTTTATTTGCTAATTCAATATCCAACTCGACAACATTTATCTCTTATATGGCCTTTTGGTTCAATGAAACTTTTTATTGGAACCAAAGACATATAAAGTGTCCAACTACTAAAAATTTTGATCATAACAAAAGGTTAAAATTATGAATCATCTAACAATGTGTTCTATGTGCAAATATATAACTTAAAAGTTTTAAGGTTCTAAACACATATTTTTATCTTTGAATATATTGCTTTGAAAAATAATATGTTTTATAAAGAAAGTAAATAAATCATCTAAAGCCATGCCTATTTTGCAACTAATTTATTTAGTTTTTACTCTAAAGTGTCCAATGTATGTTATTGGATTAGACCATACAATCCTAGTTTTTTATAATGAGCATCCAACACATGTTTTTTAAGCAAATCCTTTAAATGGATCTTTTATATTATCACATGTTTTTAACGATATTAGACTATATGCTTTATATGCTTATCTCTCCCAAATGCTTTCAAAAATTGGTTGTTTTAACAAAATTACCAAAATGCTTAAGTAATATTAGAATGCTTTCATTTATTACAAAGCAACTCTACTTTATTCGTAGTACACTTGGAACAAAGCAAGGAAATCAACTTATCAATAGAGTAGTCCTACGTTGGGGGTTAAAGAAAAAGTGAATAAGAAATTAATCTAAAATAATTTTTATTCATAATCCATTTTAAGAAAATATTTAATTTTGATAACATGATAATTAAATTATTTATAAAAATTAAATTTAATAATATTAAAATTTTAATAGATAAATAATAATTAAATTTATGTAAATATTGTTTTCATTTCTTATATAAATTAATTATTATTTTCCTTATGTAAAATCTTTAAATTTTGTTATTACTAGTTTGTCTAAATGTTTTATAAGGATAAGATGAAAAAAAAACACATTTATATAGATTATTATATTTGTAAATAATTTATCATAACATTTTCTTGTATGTAAAATAAGATAAATTTCAAAGATTACTTTAACAAATTACATGTTTGGATAAGTTTTGAATCGTTTTTTTTTGTTTTAAAATTATAAATATGTTGGTTTGATTATTAATATTTTTACTTAGTTTTTAGCACCACGAAAATTTTCATTTCTGAATTTTCTATAATTTCTATTAACATATTTATTGAATTTTGTGACAACAATATTTTTAAGCTATATGTTAATAAGTTTTTTGAAATTTTTAATCCTTCTAGTAAAAATTATATTTTTTTACCTTTCAAATTTATGAAATGTTTTTTTAATCTTTTCTATAGTAAAAAATGGTCACAAACTATGTATCTAAACCACAAAAAATAGTTAGTAAAGGCTACAAAAAAATTTCATAATAAATTTAAGAAATTAAAATAAGCAAACTTCAAATTTAAAAAATTAAAAGCATATTTAATCTTATCATATATTACTTGAGTGTAACAAGTTGAATATGATTTAATTGCTAATAGATCTTAAACCGTTAAAATTAATATAGCTGGCAATTCTATCTCATCCCTACAAAGCATAAGAATAGTTTGAAAAACAAACTGCAAATAGCTATATAACTTGGACATGCAACTATTTTTGTTTGAAAAAACAATAATAATTTACCATACAAAAAATAACAAACAATTAACTCTTAAGAGGCTATAATCGGGTAAAAATAATATCAGTCCACATGAATAGAAATATAATATCATTGATTTTAGACTATTAATTTTTTTTTCGCCTTTTCTTTTACACTCATTTTATACTTGAATCCGTATCTTTATCTTTTTTGTGTTTTTGCTAATCTAACTATAACTTCATAATTTAATCCATTTATGTGTGTGTAAGTAGAGTGTGAAAGTTTTAATTTTAATATAGATATTAGTTATATGTTAATAATAAATTGATTCACCAATGGTATGAATTTCTATACCAATAGTATAAGGGAGAGTAGCTCTTCAAATTTCTAAAGAAATAATGCAATTACACTATGGAGTAGTCTTACACATCCGCAACATCCTGATGTTGAAAATCTATTAGAAAAGAATATATATTTGTCAACAGTTGGCACCACCCTCGAACTAATGCAACAATATAGCTAGCATGGTTAAGTGAGCAACACCAGTTTATAACTTATTTACTAAAATGTTGTATTGAAATTAATTAGTTGTTTTGAAGATCATTTCTTGGGGCTCACCAGTTTTTTTCAAGATCGTCAAAAATGGCAAGTCACAATCGGTCATAACGATTTTTTTATGATCATTGTTAGTTTAAAACAACCACATGTTGGTGACTAGATTTAAAATAAGCCCATTTTTTTTTATATTTTATGCTGTTAATTTATTAACTCTTTTTAGGTTCTTTAATGGATTCTATTTTAATGTTTTAATTTTTAATTAATTGTTTATTTATACTATTTGACGTTTTCTAACATTGTTTAGTTTTACTGAAGTTGGAAGTGTATAGGTGAATAAAGTGTTATTTTTAGTTCATAAGATTTATGAGATTTTGATATTTAAAAAAAATCTAATATAACTAAAGGGAACACTTTGTTTCTTATATTTAAGAATTAGAAAGATATTCATAATTGGATAAATTAAAAAATAATAGTTTGAGTCACATTCAAATCATGAAAAATGTTAATTAAACATGAATTAAAAAAAAGACTAAGACTGCATAATCAACTAGGAAGTTTTATGATATAAGTCATTTGTCTTTTAGAAGAGTTGATGTACCAAAGTAAAACAAAAAAATTACATATATATTTTTATTGACTTTTAAAAACCATATAATTGAGTTTCAAGAGAAGTATTATAGAAAATAAAGATATTTGTGCAGTTTATCCAAGTTATACAAGACACAAGACACATGTGATGACGTAATTACTAGCATAAGAATTTCAAGAGAATTTTTCTATAAGAAAGGGATTACATCAAGGCTTAACTTAAAGTCTTATTTGTTTAATCTTGTCTGTCTTGAATGATCTTATCATAAACATACATAAGATTATCCTTAATTGCATGTTTTTTATAAATGATATAGTTTTGATTAAGAAATCAAAGGAAACGGTTAAACTAGAGCTTTAGAGATAGACTTTAGAATTTAATGATTTTTGTTTAGGTAGCATTAAAAAAAAGTATATATATGTTTCAATTTTAGTAGGAAACAAAAAGGAATGAAATTGAAAGTGGAAATGAGATAAATGTCATGCAATATGTTTTTTAATTTAAATATTTGGGATCAATATTACAAAATTAATTATGGGAAATCAATGATAATTATACATTTAAGATACAAGTTAGATAGTTAAAATATAGAAAGACATTAAGAATTACTTGTGTCACAAAATACCTACCAAGTTCGAAGGAAGGTTTCATCACGTTGTTATATATGTCCAACTACACTCTATGGTATCAAATATATGACTTTAAAAGAATAATAAGAGAGAGAAAAATAAGAGTTGAAAAATGAGAATGTTAAGATAAATATATGACCACACAAAAAAGGACATGATATAAAATAATCATATATGAAAAGATATTTATGTATCACTAATTGAGGAAAAGATACAAAAATATATTAATTAAGGTGATTTAGACATGTGAAAAGAAAAAAAACTTATTTGAAAGCATTAGTAAATAAAGTAGATTGTCTTGATTTTTAGTTATGAAAAAAATGGAGATAAGGATCAAGAAGGGCACTAGAAAAAATTGTTAAGAGAAATCTTATGGTGTATTATATTCTTGAGAATTTGGTTTTTAACTAAATAGAATTGTATTGTGTGATCAAGTAGTCTATACCTTTACTAGTAGGATAAAATTTTGTTGTTGGTATTATTGTCTACTCATATTATTATATGCATTATTATTTCTTAATAGTAAATATGAAATTTGAAGTCATTATTATTATGTAAGTTGTACTAATAAAAAATATATTTTAAAATTAATAGAAGTTGGGTATAAGAAAAAAAAAGTTCAGTCTTTCCCAATGTGCACTACAAACTAAAGTTTGAATTTTTATTGAGAAATATTCACATTTAGGGATATGTTACTAATTGCTCCTGCTACTTAAAAAAATATTATTAAAATAATTTAAAAATACTATTAGAATAACTTCATCCATCATTTAATACTTAAATTTATAAAGATAAAATCCTTATAAGGGATAAACATTGTTACATTAGGCCTTGAAAATAATAAAATTTTAAAAAAACTTCTTAATGTGTAATATGTCACTTATGTCAGTCTAACTATCAAGTCAGATATGCAAAATGTAACATTTGCACCTTCATGACATGTTAAATGTAGACATGTCATATATGACATACATGTGGTTGATAATTAAGATGCCTAATAAGTAAGGACTAAAAAAATTATAAGAATTTTAAATTTTTTTGAATAATTGTCTTACAGTATGTTATTCTTATTTTGTTTATGACCTTATTTACACCATTACAAAGTTAGTATTTTTTGTCGGTTAAATATGACATTTTACATTAGTTATTTAAACGATGTAGAAAGTTTTTTTTTCTTTTTCTAGATTAGCTCTATTAGAATTAATGTAATATGTTTGTTTCCTAATTTCTAAATGCGTAAGTTTCTAGATCCATTTTGTATTTGCAATTGATGACCAAAAAAATCCCAAATCAAACACTAGAAACCCAATCATACCCTTAAGCTAAACCCTAACACAAAATTCCCAAATTTAAAATGTTCTAAACAATCTTATACTCATAAAGGCATATGCTTTTGAGCAATCTTCTTCAACGTTTAGTGATGGATTAGGGTGTGATCATCTAGATGTTGTATGATGTCTTGCATTTTGTTCCATATTTTTGCATACTAATTAGTTTAAATTTGCATGCAATGTAGTGAATTAGGAAAAAAATATTCATCATTATTTTCTTTAATTTTTTCATTTGAAACTTGTAATATGCTATTTGTTTGTTTTATTGAATTTTAGAAATTTTTTGATTAAGATGCTTGCACTAAAAGCTTGAATCTTGGTCTTAAAATGATTTAGAGGAAAGAAAAATGTATTAGGAAGGTTGTTCAAGTGATTTGCTAAGCAAATGAATTAGAATAAACATTAGATCCTAAAGGCAGGTGAGAAAAATGCTTACTTTGGAAACTAAAGGTTGTCATGACTTGGGCGTGGCATATCCAGGGAGTTTCTAAAAAGATCAACTAAAGAGCACCACGATCTATTTGTAGCATGTACCACAATTGTGATGTGTCACTAGTCTAATTTTTTAAAAAGAAAGTTTGTTTTTTATTTTTATTTTAATTAGTTGGATCTTGGACCCTAATTGTATCCTAACCTTAAATAGACCTTTTAGGGTTTGTAATAGGAACCAAAAACCTTGTGTATTGATGGCTTAGAAAGCGAAGCTTGAAATTCTTCCTTATCCTTTTCTTTTTAATTTTGGTTTGGTGTTATTTCTTTTTCACATTTTTTTGTTTTTATGGTTATGTATGAATAATTTCCCTTGTTTTAAGATTAGGGCATAGTTTGTTGATCATATTGATGTTAGGCTAATTATTTTGATGTCCTCTTTATTCCTTATTTTTATCCTTTTCTTATCAAATTATTTATGCAAACCCTTAGCTACTATTTTTTATAATTTAATATGTTTAGAGAAATATTAAAAGGTGAATCTAACATGTTGGACCTATATGAGAGAGACTTAGGATTTAACTCACAATAGTGTAAATAATTCTATGAGGGTAAAATGAATTAGCAAAAAATGTAAAATGTTTAACTGAAGATAGTCTCCATGAAAGTAATGATCAATTCATTAGATACATTCTCATATCTCTAGAAAGAATGAAAATTACTTTAGGTTAATTTGCTTTTAAAGAGAGTTAGGTAAAACACTAAAATAAAAAGTTAGGTAAATAGGAAGTCTTAGTGTAGAACCCCCCAATCTTGGAAGTTTTTTCATATTTGAATTTTTCTCAATTTAATTATTTTTTTATTCACAAATCTCTTTTCACAAAATCAATACTTTTCTAAATTTAGTATCTTTGTTTAATTGGTATTTAGTCATGATAATAAAAAGGCAAATATGTGATCCTTATGAAAAGAATGATAATTTATTACTGTAATGATATTTTACACTTGTAACATATCATTGTAGTTTGGTTTTCCTTTAAAGTTTGGAGTGAAATTGAAGACTTAAGGCTTAATAAAGTGGACGCAGGAGATGGCAAAGATGATGAAGAATTGACTATCTTTGAAATCCTTTTCAGATTTAACAAGAGAATCAAATTCAAATTTGAACACTAGAAACATCTTGTATAGATTTGAACACCAATTATCAATGTCATATTCTTGATAATAGCTTGAATAGCGCAATGACGACAATGAATTAGTGGGAAAATGTGAAGAGTGCAAGTGAGGGATTATGAAGAGCGTAAAAATAGAGATTTGAAAATATGAGATTGGAATAAATAGATTAGACACGAAAACAACAAGCTTTATTTGAGATTTTAGGGATAAAAGATTTTAAATCGGTTAAAAACATAATTGATATAAAACTTACTTTCTCCATTGATTAAATTTTTAACTTATGTAGAAAGTAGTGTATATATGAACTATATTTTGAATTGATGTAAAGAAATTGTAACTATTTACAAATTGCTACCATACTTATTTTAAAGTTGGTTATTAAAGAATTGATGTAAAATATTATCATTAATGTATATTTTGTACATGTTTTATTTTTTTCTCACTTATGTACATGAACTTACATTCTTCTACTTCTTTACTTGACCTCTCCCACCTTCTTCTTACTCATGTGCATAAACTACAAGGCTTTATGGCTATCAACATCCTTTCTTCACTTCTAAACACTTGCCCATCTAAACAAAATGTTGAACCAATTTGCTTCTTCATTCTCCCATAAAAACCATCGCTCATGCATAATTCACTTCAAGCATTCTTCTTTCATGTGCATGTGTTGTAAGACTCAAAAGCATCAATGATTCAAGATCATTATGTGTATTGCAAACTTCTTTTATATTTTGCTTCACCTCACAAAAGTTGGTCGATGATTTTAGAGAAATAGTAATAATCACGTAACAATTAAGATGTCATAGTCTACAGGATAAAAATTAAAAGTTAAACAACAAATAATTCATCACCAAAGTTTTAAGACACTAATAGAACAATGGATGCATTTTAAGAGTCATAATATACACAAAATGCCTATTAGACTAAGCATCTTGCAATATAAATACAAATGACTCTATTGGTGTTGTTTGGAAAATTTTATAAGTATGATTTCATGGGAACTTTTGAGAAAGGAGAGAAAAGTTTTTCAAAAAGAAAGTACAACATTGAAGAGATTTGTTAACTATCAAAATGATTTTTTGGAGATTGAGAGACAAAAATTATGAAATGAGTTTCATGTGCAAATGATGTTAGTGACAAAAATTGTTTACTAAGCAATTAATAGAGAAAGACACTTGAAAACATCTCTCACAATTAGTTGAAAATGTTTAACTAAAGATAAACAAATCACGACAAGCGACAACATCTTAGTTAGGGTATGTTAGTTATAGTATATGTGTCAAAATTCTAAATTTAACCATTAATTAGGATATCTATAAATAAATGATTGTGTAGTCAGTTTTCTTAGTTCAAAATATTTTCACTTACATTGTACACCACACATGTCACACTACCAGTTATAGGAGAAATATGTATGTCTTTGTCCATTTTTCTTAATGAAATGTTTTTTATACCAATTTGAATAAATTTATCATTTTTCTTTATTTGTTGGCAATTCTGATTCTAATCTCATTCTTTTATCTATAACTCTTTCTTATTCCAATAACTCCTTTTAAATTTTTATATAACTCATTCTTCTTTCCATAACACCTTTATTTTAGTTATTGGTAATTTGTTCAAATATGTTTTATTTATATAATTTTAAATCAAACTTAAATATAAATGTTTTGCATGTAATTTTTCATACTTGTTAAAATAAATAGAACTATTGTTGCAATCCAAATCTAGTATTACAAATATTCTTCAAACATCTTGTTATAATCAAAATGTTAATCAATATCAAATTGTGATTAAACAAATTCTCTCTAATTGAAAAAAAACAAGTTACTAGTTTATTTGTTGGTCAAGAATCATAGTGAGAAGTTATCATCCAAGAATCCTTTAGCTTTTGATTCTTGAAATGAATTTCAACTATCAACAAACTCCTAGTATTAGTTGTTATAACAATAATTACTATTACATTAAAAAAACTACAATAATAGTGCTAATTCTTTTTCTACAAAGGTATGTTTTTATAATTAATTACAATTAAGGTTCCTTATATCATGCTTCCTATTATTGCCTTTTTAGATATGATATTACTCGATTAAGATCTAGGAAGGTCAAACATTATTAAGTAATGCATTTATTATCCTTAAGCCAACTAACTTAATGATGACCTGCACTTAACATTAAACATGCACAAACACATGCATCAAGCATGCACGTGCACATATAGGGGGAGTCAAGTATTCACTAAAGAGGTATAAACAAAATGGGTAATATAATTCATAGTTCTAGTAAACAACATGTTAAGTGATATTAACTGCTATGTATTAATCTTCTTCTAGCTCTAACACATTTAGGCCATTGTGAAGCACTAACACAATGCACCTTCAATCAACATGGTTATTAGGTGTGATGGTGATGATTGTGGTGTAATAAAGGTTTCATCACATGAATAAAGATAAAGAAGATTGACTTCGTGATAACAAAGTTTCAAGCATAAAGTTGAATGATGCGATGAAGCCTTTGTGAGAATGCCTCTTTCAATTCTATTGGTTTTCTGTATTTATGGAAGTGATAATGTTGATTATTTCTTTTGGCAAGTACACCGAATCAACTATAGTATAGTACTTTTTTAGAGTACGAATGTCGAACCCACAAGAAACAGTTTCAATTAAAATTTTCTATTGCAAAACTCACTAAGTATATAAAATGAATAATGATTTTGTTCATAATAGATTGATGTTACCAAAATAACTTTGCATTTGAAATTATATAATGAAAAGAGAACTTGGTTAGAAAATTCAGTTAAAGAGATTGGGATTGAACTTACTCTATCTCACTCTTTTGTATTTTGTGTTGATAACGACATATAATACTCATAGCTATTGAATCTTGATACAACATATTAAATCATTCACACTAATTTCTCAAGCATGAAATTCTTAAGAAAAATTCCTAAACACTAATTCCTCAACTATCTAGCAAATTAACCAACATTAAGTTCAGATGTTATGAAGCAATTGATATATTGAAATCTATTCCTAGCATTACAAAATATCGAGTATCTCCGTTTAGATCTGATTCTTATAAATGCTTTTCAGTTAAATCTAAAAATCAAAATCAAGAGTCTATTGAGCAAATAAAATCCAGCACTAAGCACAAAACGAAAATACCAAGAACGAGTAGAAACAAAGAACTATACATAACTATCACCAAAATACATCTGAGTTTAAATAGAATACATTTAATCTCAAAAGAAAAGAGTTAGCTACTCATGATAGTCTTCGTCAATACAAGGTAGATTTACACAAGAAGAGATGCTTAGAGCTTCCTCTTGTGTTGCTCTTCCCTGTTTCCTTCCTCTCTCTGCATTTTTAAACTCTACTCAGCAATTGGGTTAATGAATTCTCGCTTAAGCTAGCCAATTTTGCTTAAGTGAGAAAAGTACTTAACCTTGAATCAAAGTTGTCTTGCTCAAGCGAGCCATGCCTAGCTTAAGCGAGATTCCTGCTGAAAAATACCCACTTTTGGGATCATTCTTACTTGAGCGAACCTGGTCTCGCTTAGAACGAACTGTCTTTCGCTTGAGCGAGATATTCTCGCTTGGGCGAGCTGACCACTACAACTTTTTCTACCTCTAGACAATTCTTGCCTAAGCAAGTTGGTTTCACTTGGGCAAGCCCTGACTTGAACTTTTCAGCATCAAAGTCTCCTTTTTGTCTATTTTCTTGTGCTTATATCCATGCATCTTCAATTCTTCTTTTCTCCCTCCGTAATTATCTGAAATTCATACAACATCAGAATTAAATGTCTCCATTTATTTCAAGACTCAAAAACTTATATTTGGATTTAACAATTCTCAAATTAGGGGATGATTACTAATTTAAACAACAATTAGGAACAAAAGGAACCAGTTTTCTCATGTAAATGTACTAAATATTGGCTCTTATCAGGGAGCTCTTGCATGTGTGAATTGAAGAATTAATAGACCCTTTTTGCTTGTCATATAATGTGCTTCTTGTTACCAACACTTGTGTTAACCCTTGCTATACTGTATACAATGTATTTTTTTTCTCTCCTTCAATTCAACAAATTTTAATCCTTTATTGCTTTTGTAACATGATTTTCTTTGTAGTAGAAATTTTGGCCATTGATCACACCTTTTCTCTTTATTAACTATTATTACAACAACTAATCAATGGTCTAGATTTTGCAGCAATATGACTATAAAGAAATTTGGTTGTAGAGGATCCAACCACTAATCCCACTTTCTTTGCTTTTTGTCTCACAATGTGTAATGCCTTTTTTCACTTTATTTGTTCTAGTAAAATTTAAAATTTCAAAAGGGTTTTTATTTTAAATTTTGATCATCTAGATAAAATCTACTAAACATCAGTCACTAGAGAGTTACAATTTTACGATTACCTATTCATTACTATGTTAGTCATGCTACATATAATGGAACATTAAAGTTTAGTAGAATATCTATTGATAAAGTTAATAATACAACTATATGAATTATATTCCAAAATATTATCTGTTCTTATACATTCATGGAAAACAGGGAAAATACTAATAAACTAGGTACTATTTTAATTTACAATTTCCTCTGTGATTTTTAACCAGAACATTTAGAGGGGTTTTCTTCTTCTGAAGATTCTTTTCTTCCTTCTTGATTCTTAACTCTATTTGGAGCTAAGCTTGTAGAAGGATTTGGATTTGAAGGGGGACAAGAGCGTTTGGTAGTTGCTGGAGTATCAAGTGGAACTCCAATATATGTGGGCGACACCGTATGCATAAGGATGATAGGTATGTCTATGTGAGAAAATTGCCAAGGAGATATGACACTAGGGGACCTAAATGCAAATTTCACATATCCAGTGAATGTGTCATCCTCAAACAATAGGTCATGGGTCCATCTTCTTCCCAATGGTGTGACCATCAAGTGAAATAAAGGGTGGAATTCTTCCGCTATCAGTATATGAAAGATAGGAGAATATAGAAGTGAGTCATCTATCCTTAAGCATACACACAAGTATATCATTTCTACTATCGAGTACTCTTATCTCATTATAACATGCCTAATAGGGTTTCTAATCATTAGGACCCTTTGTAGCCTCCAATACTTCTATCTTCCGAAGGACTTACATGAACGTATCAATAAAATCCAAGTCAGCATTTTGGGTTGACGGTCGAGATTATATATCTTGCCTAGTACTAAGTCCATGATACTTTCAACCAAATCTTAGTAATGTTCCACTTTGTTGGGAATGTCAAGCCAGTTATATGACACCCTCTTTTCTCCAAGCGGTTTACAACTTGACACCTTATCTACCTCCAAGGACTCACTAGAGCTTACATACATTCCTCAAGTACCTTTTGTGGTCAACCCATGCAATCTCTATTCTTAATTCTCACTCGTTATGTTTTTGAGTCATTCTTCTCTTCTCAATTCCATTAATCAATTCCTTTTGGTACTTGTTTTGAGCTTAGAGGTAAGATTTTTGTGATGACTTTATCTCACATCAATTAATTTATCATCACTCAAGTTTCATTTGACTTGTGTTTTAGTAAATTTCTTAAAATGTTACAATTACATATCTCATCTTCTATCCTAGCGTTGTTTAGCCAATTCCTGTCTACTTGAGACAATTGCTTAGGTCATAAGGATTCCTTTACTATTAGTAGAGACAATGAATATATATAAACATCATTATACAACAAAAAAAATCATATTATTGATTAAATGAAATGTTAAGACAATATAACAATATTCATAAGTAGAGTAACAGGAAGAAGGATAAAATTTTCATTTCTTAAAATTTTTATATTTATTTCTTTCACTTTCTCTCTATACTCTCTCTCTCCTATTTCTTTCTCTCTCCTCTTTCTATTTCCTCTTTCTCTTCCTTCTTTCTTTCTCTACTTTCTCTCTATTTCCTCTCTTTCTCTCTTTCTTTCTTTCTTTCTCTTTTCTTTCTCTCTTTCTATCTTTTTATTCTCTCTCTCTTCTTTCTTATTGTTCTTCCTGTTTTTCTTTCACCTAATCCTCCTTCCTTCCTATCCTCTGCCTAGTTATTCATTTTGTGCCCAAAGAGTATCATTTTACTCATAATATCACATTCACCCTATATGCAATTCGTAATTTCTTTCCCTATCTTAGATTATCATCAATCTTCTTCCATTTGGTGTTGTTATTGCTTTATTCCATTTCTTACAGTTTCCCTAAGCCTATATGAAGCTCATTGCCCAGTCAAATTAAGGATTGAAAACTTTTGTAATAAGAAATGTCAATGATGGTCCAAAAAAATTCAAAAATTTGAATTCACATGCTTCGTGATATTTTCGATTAATTAAGAGAGTAAAAATGAAATAGATAAGTTTAGGAATGAATTTGTAAAGAAAAATCAAAGAATAAACAACTCCTCCTACCTCAATTTTAGATTTCTGGCAAGATTTTGAATTTTTCAACGAAACTCTGACGATTGTGTGATTTTCTAATTCTTTCCTTCTCTTGCGAAATTAACTACATTGGAAGATTGTTGGGAAAATTCCAATCGTGCCTGGGTTTCAAATGGAACAAACAGAGTTCGATTAGTAGGTGGATTTTCCAAATCTTCTTCTTTGTTTTTGCTTTTCTTCCTCCTATTGCTGTCGCGTTTATATAGCATCTCAACCTCAGCTTTTTGGTTTGTTATATTCATTAAGGATACATGAAGGAGGTTGTGGCAGGCGTAGGGTGGTATAGCTTAGAGACGACCATTGCAGGTGTAAAGTTTGAGGAGAAGAAGCCAGTTCAGCAGTTTTAATGGCGGTTTAGGATTTTTGAAGAAAGAATTAGACAATTAATTTGTTTATTTTACCAGTAATGAGCTTAGCAGTCTAATGACAACTCACACTCCCTCTAATTACTATATGCTTCCACGTCTTGCATTTTGAATCTGTTCCCTACCCTTTTTCATTCTATGCTTTTATGTTTTAGTTTATTTGCTTTCTTATGGCTTTTATTTTTTCTTGGGCTTCTATTTTCATCCTAAACACCTAGCCTAGCTGGTAACGCGATTTGCTACCAGCTTAGGGGTCTTAGGTCCAACCCAACCTACTCCTCTTTCCTTTTTCTCTTTTTCTTTTTCTAATTTTCTTTTCTTTTATTTTTTGTTTATATTTTTAAAATTATTAGTTTAATTTCTAAAATTT
>JAMLFT010003821.1:0-21062 GCA_026544285.1 Pachyrhizus erosus | reverse complement strand
TTTTAAATAAATAAAAATTGTAAAAACACAAATTAAAAAAATTATACATGATTATTTTATTAAACTCTTTAATAGTAAATTAATAAACTATTAATATAATAATTACATCATCAATTTATATCACAACAAAAAATAAATAGAGAAACTAAAATAAAAAAAATCTTAAATAAATTATAATAAAAATTAAATTTTATAAGAATTAAAAATTATTTAAGTTTTTGTTTAATTTTATATTACTACGTACCAATAAGATACATGTATTTGGGATATTGTATAGTGATGAACTTTCAGCATGATTATACCACCTACTTAAGAATCATTTTGTTAATATTTTGACATGTATGATCATATGAGTTTAGGTACATTGAGGGCAAGCCAAAGTATTGGAATCCAAAACACAGTATGATAGCAAAAGGAATTGATAATATGGACAAGTTAAAGTTGTGCTTATCTGTGCAACATACCATCAACCATCAGAACTACGGTGAACGAAACGTTAGGATAACAGAGCTTCTCTTGGAATTGAAGAAGATCTTTGAGATCCATGGTGTCAAGTACCATCTTCTTCCTCAGGAGATCCACATTACCCATATGAATATTGAAAATGGAAAAGTTCTGTTTCAATCATGAAATGGAATTTCTATCTCTTTGCATTTCCCATAAATAATTTAGTTACCACAACAATCACCTGATTAAATACTTCCAAACTTTCTTTCTTTCAAACATCAATTCTATGCTCTACTTTGCACTAATTTATCGAGTGAATTTCTGGTGGTATGCATAATTAATTTATGAATAGAATTTAGTTACAATATTTTTAAAGGTGTGGCATCCAGTATTGTTTTGTGGCATACATTATTGTTATTTTAGTAATATACTTATTATTGGAGTAACTCTTAAACGTACTCATTCTTTTTTATTCTTTTTTTTTTTTACGCATATTTGTTCTATTTAATAGCTTTTCATATAATATGAATTTAATGATTCTAATCATCAAGGTGTGTGATATATATTTTGATCATCATACATGTCAAATTTTAGATAAATTAAATTATTATAGGGATGTAATTTTATAATTAATGTTTATTTATGTTTTATAAAATATACTGTAAATTAAAATGAAATTATTGGTTACGAAGTATCAAATAGTATTTAAATTTTAATAAAAATTTGTCGAGTTGAGTTTATGTACTTAATAATAAGCATCAATTCAGTTCCTAAATTGATTAAATTTAATGGTCATAAAAACTTTGAATAAAGTAAGTTAAATAATACTTACACTTGTAATAAGTGTCACTCTAAGATACAATAAATAGAGAGATGAAAAATTTTCATCTCTAAAGAGTTATGAAAAACACATATATATTCTTTTATATGAAAATCTTCCCTATTAAAATATTATATATTTTTTTCTATTATTTAAATTTTTTCTTATTTGTAATTAAAGATTTAGATTTCACATGTTAAAAAATATCATGTATGAATACTGAAGAAATTAGAGATGTTGAATCAAAATCAATTTATTCTATCTTAAGCATATATACATTTAATATTTGTGTATACATCTCATCTTGAGATTATTTTGTTTTAATATTTTTTCATATTCTTAGTTCTGTTAAGTCGTAATTTATACTAAACTTTCAAATAATCACATTGTGAGTTATTCTTATAAAGGCTTATGAAAGTCAAAAGTGACTTAGTGAAAAAAATATTATTGATACTTAATCATGTATTTAAGTTTATGTAGCCAAAAGTGACAGCAAAGAATACTTGGATTGTGTGAGCCAAAAGTGATATAAAGAATACTTGTATTTAATTAGGAGTGACAAATTCAATATTTGTTTATAATCGAGATTTGGTTAGTGGAACCCCTCTAAGGTTGAGGAAGAATTGGATGTAATTTAAGAGTTAGTGTATCAACCTCTCTCAAGCATATATTTTTAGTGGACTAGTTAAGAGATGGTATGATGTAAGGAACAACTAACCTCTTTTTATTGTCAAAGAGAATGTTCAACACTCCTTACCAATAGAAGACTTAGGATGCCCACTATTAGACTTGCCAACATACAAGATTGAAGAATCCATTGTTTACGAGTGGGAGTGATAGACAACTATGATTTCAGACCTTCTAAAGCATATTCTATTTTGCTTGAAGGAGTCATTACAAACAAAGGATACACATATCGTTTTTAGAAAAAATTGTATCCTCATGTTGTGAAGGCACTTGTCTACAAGTAACACCCTGAAGTCATTCAACATCTCATCCCTTTAACTCTAGAGGAAGAAGCCAAAAATAAGCAAGCAACCAATGAAGAGCTCATAATCATTACTTAGCAAAAGCATCTTACAAAGCAATAAAGAGCTCAACTATTGAAGCAATAAACAATAATGGACAAATCATCCTTTCTAGAGTAGGAGTGTGTCATTTGCGACAAAAATATGAACTTTGGTCCCTTACATTTGAGAATAGTAGGCTTCCTTCCTTCCATATTTGACATTAAGTTGATAGGTCACATCAAAGTTCAAACTTTGTTGTTTGATCAAGCCATTGCCTATCCACCAAGGATTCAACTAAGGTAAACATTTATCGTGACAGAGTTTGCCCTAGATTGCTAATTATCGATTTGAACAAGATGGGAGAAAAGCCTCACAGAGTTGCAATGTTTGCAAGAATAAGAGTTGGATTTAAGTAATATATTACTTATTTCTAGCAAGCCTATTTGTAGAGACAACTCGCATATATTCACTAAAGATGATGGAAGACATGTTTTGGCAACAACACTTGCCTGAATTTATCAAATGTATGTCTTTATCTAGTTTGTCTTCAAAAGAAAAGGAGGAGATTCCAACAGCTAAAGAAAGCTCATGTGTCATGTGACCAATTTCCACTTACCATTTCTTTAATACAGTTTGTGACTTCCTAATAGACAAAGATGTATCTCTACTTGGAATAGAGATTGACATCATTTATACCCTCATGAGCAATTTGGCAAACAGAGTTTGTAACTTTTGAAGAAAGGTTTCCACCACCACCTACATCTTTTGTTTATTCTCCAAAACTAATAAGTGAGCATGAACCATCAGAACAACCACCAAACATACCTCTTCTTCCTCCTACAACTAACATTATTAAGATTGTTGTTTCCCATACATAAACTTTTATTGCATTAATACCTTTATCTTAGTTATCCATTGCCTGAGTGGAAAACACCATTGATAGCAAGATTCAGGCACACGTGAAAGGATAGGACGTAAAGTTTGTTGGCATGTTGAATAAACAAATCAAGACTATTGATTTTGCTTTTAATACAAAGATCAATATGTTTGGCTTTTATTCCGACTTTGCTTCAACAACTAGTGACTTAGGTCTAACAATATCAACACTAACCACCACCACCTCAACTTGATCAACCTTTTGAGAAATGATAATAATGGTTGACTTTCTTTCAACCTCATCTTTTTTATAATGTCAAAAGTGGGACAAATAAAACTTAATCTAGTATTAGACTCAAGGGGAGTAATCTCTATGTATGAATTTGATCAGTTAATTTGATGAAGATGAGTTTTTTGTTTTGCATGATTTTATATACATGAATTTTATTTATTTCTCTAACATTGATACACCTACTCTCATTATTTGTTTAATTACATTTGCTTTGATTGTTTATTTATGTGAATATTAGACTTAGGAGGAGTTTAATATCATACATCACATTCTTTTAAATCTTAAACTATCAAATTACAATATTGTTTTCATCATAAAAAAAGGGAAAGATTGTTATAACCCAAGATGTGGGTAAACATCAAGTCCCTTAAAACCTATAGTTTTGATTATTACAAATGAACATTATAATTTGAAATATACTAATGGTTCAATGAATATGTTGATAGGGATACATCCTAAGAATAAAAAAGTAGTATATCTCTAACCCAAACGCATAAGTATAAGTGAAAAAAAGTTATGCGTCTAAAATGCTAAAAACACTAGATACGTTCAATAGACTTTCTAAGAAAAACATGTCCTGAAGTTTTTATCAAAATTTGATACATCAAAGATGTATGTTTTCAAAATGCGTCCTAAAAATGATATGTATTAAAAACATCATACTATTTTATACTTTCACATTTATTATATTTGACTTTGTCTTACATACTTCGAATGTCTAAGATAAATGTTATAATTGTTTACTTGTGTTACTATTTTTTTGGGTGTTTTAACGTAAAAATTCAAATGTGCATTTAATGAAAGGTAACAACAATAGTAAAGATAAAAAGACTTCCAAATCAAAGGACCATCAGGCTCTAAAGTTTTTCAACAAGAAAATACTGAAGTAAGAATGTTTAAAAGAACAATTGATATGTTAAAGATCATAAAGTGAGAAAGAGGAAAAGACAAAAGACAAGTAAATTTTCTCTCCTCTGACAGAAGCTAGACTTACATAGTGTAAAGACATAAATAACGATTATGCATTTAATGCACATCAAAACAAGAAGAAGAAAGAATAACATTGTGTCACAACTAACACTCTTCCTTCAGCCTATATATACCAGATGCATAAAGACTTGAAATGATGATGAAAATGAAAAACGCACTCTTATATTCTAAAAGGCTCTTATATGTCCAAAAATGACTATATCTCTTTTTGAGATTTTGCTTTGTATTTTCATATGTCCTTAGCATTGCTAAATTGTATTTTGTGCTTAAACTTTCATATTCTCATTGAGTTATTTTGTATAGACTTGAGAAAGCTAGAAGTGGTTTAGTGTTAAAGAATACTTGAGATACTTAATTAGGTGATTAAGTTTTCTAGGTAGAAGTGAGTATAAAGAATACTTTGATTAGGAAATCAAAAGTGATTTAGAGAATACTTATATAGCCAAGAGTGATGGATTCATTACTCGTGTTGTAATCAAGTTTTTTTTTATTAGTGAAACATCTCGAGTTAAGAGAAAATTGGATGTAACTCAAGAGTTAAAGCGATTTAGTAAAAAAGTTGTTTCATCCCTCAATTTTATATGTCTTGTTTGTGAAAACTATTTTCTATCTTTTCATACTTCTTTTTCAAAAGATTTGCAAAAAGCTATTAAAAATTACATACACATTATTGAATATCTCACTCTAGTGTGTTTTCTAATCCTTCAATAATATTTTAGATTTTAATCAATTTAAATTTTCTTATATAGAATATGTTAAAAATTTTAAATTAATTTAAGATATTTAAAATTATATCTACAATTAAAATTCATAATTTTTATAAAATAGTATATATGAAAATTACATTTGCATTAATGCATTTTTTTCTATTCATTTGCCTTCATTTATTTTTTTATTTTTGGTGTAATAATCTCTTTATATGCATATTTTTTTTACCTATTACTTTCTTTTAAAAATGACACATAACATTTTTTTAATTTTTTAATAGTATTTTTATTTTGAAATATCTTTGATGTAATTTAACTTACATCGTAACTAAAATACATACATTTAGATCATTTTTGTATTCAAATTTTTGTCCTCTTCTAAGGATTTGTTTCATATGAATTTGGTCATATGACTACTTAGAGAAATAAAAAAATTATTTAAATTAATTATATAATATTTACCTTCTATGCATATTGTTGAGAAGTCTTAACTTAAGAAATTTTTATAATTATTTTTACTATGTAATTTAAATATTAATAGATTTTTACATAAACATTTATATGAAATATTAATATTGATAAATTCTCATTAAATATTAATGTCCATATTTATATGGCATATTAATTATATATTTTTATAATGTTTAACAAAAAAAGAAAACATTAATAGTTGGGTTTATTAACTTTTTTAGTGCCTCATCTTTTTGTTCTTCTTGCTCTTATGTTTAAATTCGATGTTGGATCCGTCAATAAAAAAACAAAGTTGAACTTAGAATAAACTAAAGTTTTCAAAGTTGCAACTTAATCTTTAAGAACAATTGAAGCATTATTAAACAAATTTCATGATCCTTACCTTACTTTGAAGTAGACATCAAGATATACAAATCTTGTCGACCATGTTCAAACCCTTTAACATCAATTAGATTCTCAAAACACTATTGTAATACAACAAAATTAGAGTTTTTATAGATACAAACAAGTCAACCAAAAGAAAACAACTCTTAGAGCTCTTGTTGGTAATATACAAGAAAAGAAAATGCATTGAGACCCCTATTAAGATGAGTGAAGGGCATTATAAAATGAACTGTACACGTAAATTAAAAACAATTTGAAAAATTGTTGTACTTAACTTGAATAAATGATTTTGAATATTGGTTTACTCTAGAAGAAGTTGAAAAGAAAAAAAAAACAAGAAAAAAAAGGAAATAAAAGGAGAAAATATGAAGGGAAAGACACAATTCACCTCATCATGGAGAAGCAATTAGCAATAACATACCTTTAATAGGGTCTGAAGTGGAAAGTTTTAATATGCAAAAGAAGGGAAAATCATTCGTGGGAGCAATTTTGAGAGATAATAACCAAAATGGATAAAAACTCTAATTGAACGAATACTTAGTGAAAAAACAAAAACAAAAAGATCAAACACATGTACTCACTAACAACAACTATGACTTTATATAAAAATAAAAATGGAACAAAAACGTGTCGTGACCATATTTCTCCAGCAATATTCAAATTTCAAAACACTTTAATAAACAATGACATGTATTAGCTTTGTCAGATAAAGTTTGACAATGAATTAAATGTAATATGATAAATTCAACTTTTCATCTCAACTTGACAACACATACATTGTCAACTATGTAACTTCTTTTAGTTTTCACTATCTAGGTTTCATTATTCATTATTAAAATTATTAAAATAAGATGTGAGTATAAAACTATGAATCAATGGACTCATTGAAAAAAGGCAAGGCTTGCACAAATGATTTTTAAGGTCTATACTAAAAGTGTTGTAGACACATATAATTTGTCCCAAGTGTAGAATGATATGATTTGGACCACAATTGAAAGAATATCAAGCAACTTCAAGCACATAAAAAATAGCCCAAGAAATATAACACATACAAGAGAATAAGGGCATTTTTGTTTGAACACTACTCTTGAAACAATAAATAGTGTCTTGCTAGATATTCTTCAAGTGTATAGTTATAGATGATGACTAACCTTCAACAAGATTTTTAAATTTTGGAATTGTCCAAAGACAAATTATCCTAACCTTCAACTTTTGTTCAATCCTTTTAAACAAAATATTAGAAATTAATGTAACATTTTGTATGGACACCCAAGAAACACACTTTGTATGAAATTGGATGTCATATGACTAGGTTCTAGACCAAGATGACGAAACAAGCTTTGCAAGGTCTAAATATGAAAGTTAAGAAATGTTTAAAATAAAGTGAATCAAATGTCATACAAGCTATACAAAAATGAATCAATTTTCTACAAGCTGATGAAATTTAAAGACATTAGAAAAAATTTAGCATTTATTATTAAAATATGTTTTTTTTTTATTTTATCTTAGGATTCATTTCTTTTATTTGAATCATAATCTTATTTTATCTTATCTTTAATTTAAATAAGATTAGTATTTTATCTTATCTTAGCTTTAGTTCAATTAAGATTAGAATCTAATTAGGATTTGTTTTCTATTATCTTATATTTAGTTAAGATAAAATTAGGATTTATGTTATTTATTTTTCTAATTCTCTATAAATAGAAACATATGTAAAAGTGAATAACAAGTTAAATATGAATAATTAAGTTTCAAATTAAGCAAAACCAAATTGCCTCTTCAAGTAATGTGACATAAAAAACTAAATAAACCACAAAATTATTCTATTTTTTTAATCATGTTGCAATATAACAATTGAAGTCCATATTTTCATAGGAAAAAATAAAACCACAAAAAATAATCATAAGGGGGAAAATAAGTAAAAAATTACTATGAAAAAAATAATAATACAATAAATAGCCTTATACAATAGGATATTTTATTCTAAAACGAAAGCTTGATTATTATCAATTCCTATTTTCACAAATTAAGATAGCAATGCCAAATGTCATGTAAACCATCATAGCAAATATACATGGATGTAAGTGAATGCAATTTGTTAATCAACTATATTACAATAGAAATCAATTTCTTTAATAGGGATTTGAATTGAATACACAAACTTTTTGGAACAACATAAGAATATTTAGGATCACCAATGTTTTAAAAATATCTACATAAAATAAAATAATAATAATATTTTTACCCAAAAAAAACATTAATAATTGATAAAGGTAAATTTGATTATATTTTAAAAAATATATGTTATAATTTTTTTAGCTTTTTTTTTCAAGAAACTAACATTACCAATTTATCAAAACGAATTAAAATAATTTTTTCATCAAATGACCATTGCTCCTTTATGGCCAACAAAATATTAACTTTTAAAATATAATACCAATTGTATCATTCTAAAAAAGGTTCTTATTTCTATTTACACCTATGCATCAAGCAAACAAATATGTAGGTAAATGTTATACCACATATATTAGTGATTAAAATGAACATTTCAAATTTAGCTTTTATGTCTTTTTATCTCTGTCACAGTTAATATAGCCTAGCTTTTTCCATATTTTTCTTCTTCATGCAATAGTTGAAAATACTATTTTTAGTCAACAAAAAAGAAAAAACAAAGAGACCAAGCAATTTTTTTTCACAACCATTTTAATACACAATATACCAAACAATAAAATGAGATAAGTAAAACAAAATCAAGCAACCTAAACCTTCCATTAAATATTTTACAAACCTTTAAAATTCATAAAATGAACTAATCCTTATAAACCCTAAACCAAATAATGGATTAATGGTGATAAAGCAATACTTGTAATGTAGTTGTAGTCATAGCCGAGATCTTCAAAGTGACAATGATATGTCATTAGTGAGGAAGAATAGATAAACATATAAATAATAAATAATAAATAATTCATTTCACTTTACAAAAGAACTAACCCAAACTTAGAGAATAATAGTATCATAACTCAGAGAAGAACCTCCATTGGTTAAAGAATAACGAACCCTAACTCAAAGAAAAACTATGGGAATAATAGAGAACACAAAAAAAAAACACTGTTATATAGAGAAAAAGATGCAAACCATAAAATGGATCCTAATAGAAAATTGAAAATAACACACCTAGAGTGTACTAGATCTTAATTATTATTTTATTAGTTGTAGTATTAAGACATCATGCTAAATGTATTATCATGATGTATAAACACAAAATATTCATCTAGGTTCATTGTTTATTTCATTGTCAAAATTGTTTAAATAATAATATAATGAATTATTTCAAAATAATAGTTATAGCTATATAATACATACCATATCAAATAGCAAAGTGAAAAAAGTAACCTATATTTCAATAAAAGGAAAAATACTTCATTGTACTTTGTATTAACATTTGAACTTTATACAATAAATGCAAGCACTAGATTGATATGAAATTATTGGGCTATACAGACAAATCAGTACATATATTAACTGACCTTGATTTGAATAATATGAAAGATTTTTTTTATAGTACAACTAGACTTGTAACAAAATTTTGTTTTTGAGAGTACAAAAGTTGGATAAATATCACTAAACATGTTTGTAAATTTACTAAAGGAACAACGAAGAACAAAAGGAATAATTTGAAAAATGATACTATTTTAAAAATAGTAAAACAAAGCCTTTTATCAATTCTTCACTTGTATGGTTATTGATATTTGGTAAACACTTTTGTTTTCTCAAGCTCAAAACTTAGGAGACTTATGTACTATTCAAAAAGATAATGGCGACACACCCTAACATATCACAATTATTTTTAATAATTGATAGGTAACTACCTATCCCATTAACCCATACACACCAACGATATAAATAAAAGGGATACATTGTAGGTAAATCATATTTTGAATATATATTAACTCTAATTATTCAGTTAATAACTTAAGTGTCAAAGTGACCTTGTAGGTATCACTTTGAGACAAGAACAATCAATCTTGAAGAAAGAGATCGATCTACACAAAAGAATATCAAAGAAATTGTTTGAGCAAAAGATGAAACACCTTGAAATTTTATAGGTACAAATTTTATTATTGAATTTTAATTATTTTAATTTATTTATATGTGGATAATTATTATATATATATATATAATTTTTTTAAATGAATTTAAATTTTATTGAGATTATTTAATATATATTTATTTTAATTATACAATATGAATAATTTTTATTTTTATAATAAATAATATAATCATAAAATTTATATATTGAGTTTGACCTATATAATGAATAACCTAAAATACTAATAATTTATTTTTAAAAATATATATTTACTAGATTTCAAAAAGAATATTTGGTTACTATAAATTGTTATTGTAATATATTTTTATATATTTAAAACTATTTATTATTTATTTATTAGAAACAAACATTTATCTTGTTCATAAATTAAATATGCATTATAATATATATATATTTTTATTATGAATATACATTATATTATAATATTGGAGTCTACTTTACTCAAAGAGAAATATGGACAGTTTGGTAGGATAGAAGATGAAAAAAATAAATAAAAAGGGAGGGTAGGAAATAAAGGAAATATTATTGACTTTATTGGTATTGGGTTGGGTTTGCTGTCTACGAGAGAGAGAGGGAGACTCTGGATTCCGCCTCTTTCCGTCCTTCGTGACGGTTCTTTTCCATCGACCTCTTCAGGTTCTCCCTTTTCTCTTCCGATCCGATCCGATCCGATCTTAATTGCATTCATGCTTCTTTCGATTTCGTTATTATCATTGCAACTTTCTTCAGCATTCTTTAAATTTTATGAGAATTTCTTTTTCCAATATAAAATCCACGTTTAGCGATTGAGGAACGCTTGTCGTTTCATGATGTAGGAGTTGATTTCGCTGTTGTAGGATATTTCAATGGAGGCCTAGTTTGGTTTTCTTGATGAATTTTAAGGGTTGATTAGGGTTCCGATTTGTGCCTCTGATTGAGTCTGAAGGTTGATTCTTGTCGTTATTAACGGTTTTCAACTTCGATGCGCTTTAGGGAATTTAATAGGCGCTTTGTTGGCTAGGTGAATTGGCGCGTGATGTGTTCTGGCTTTATTAGAATTGTACTAATTGTTCTTTTCTCTGCGTTCTGCCTGCGCTGGTTGTAGGATTTTGCCGAAAATTTGTTTCTTTTTCAGGATATGTTTTAGGGCATCGTAGGATTGGATCCTTCATCCTTGCCATGCTTATTTTATATTTATTATGGGATATTTGTTAAAGATTGGAAATGCGTTTGTCTTTGAGGCGGAATCAAACGCTTAGTTCTCTTTCCTATGTGAACAGTTTTTTTAACTTTGATGCACTTTGTGGAATTTCGTGTGCAATGGTGAATTGGCGTGTGGTGACTTCTGGAATGTAGCCTTGTGGATTAATATGGAGGAGTCTAAATTGTTTTAATTATTATGCATTGTCGGTTCTGCTACTGGTAATATCAATTTTTGGACATGCAAATTAGTGGATTATGTTTGTTCTTTCCAAAACCTTAATTTTATTAGCATTATATATTGTGGATTATTTTTCTAATCCGAGGTTTGCCATGTTCTCTTATTATAGGGTGGCCAAGGTTTGAATCTTAAGGTTCTTGGTATATTTTTTGAGACATGGAAGGAATTCGTTTCTTGCCAAGTTGCTTCCAGTATTGGTTGCTTTCATTCCAAGAAGTGCTTGACCACCCATTCTTCATCCTTGGAGATTATCCTCTTGTTTCCTTTGTTAATTGCACCTAGTTTTCTGTTCTACTTTAATGATCAGCACAGTGTACGTAATGCTTGTTTCTTATGAGATTGGTGCTGCATCTTTAGGGAACATATACAAGTAAGAACTTATTGTCTTTGGCTAGAACCTATAAAAATGTTGTTTCTTAATAAGTTTTCCTTTTACAGTGCATTGCTGACCCAACATTCAGTTGAAACATCTGAAAATTCCATTTCTGGGGTAAGAGATCCATCAGAGAACACTTGTATATCACCCTCATGGTCTCACCTGTTTTAATTTATTAAAGTTTAACTCAACTGTTTATTTGTTTTATAGGGCTGAAGTTGAAGTATATAGATTGATGTGTGAATTTTGGATGCTACTTGCTTCTCAAGTATTAGATAAGGGATTGCGTTAAAAGAGTGCAGACAGTACTTATTGATGGTCATTGTGTTGTTGGTTCTAATGGATATTGGTGGTGACAAAATATTATTTACTAGAAAATTCTGAAACAAAATCTATGTAGAATAGATGAAGTGGTTATTATTGAAGTCCTCAAGTCTTGGGTCACTATGAATTTAGTTGAAGATTAATTTTGTGTTGGTCAATCATTTTTGGTTGGACCAGGGAGTTTTTAGTATGTTCTCCAGGACTTGTTCAATTCTGCCACATGCATCTTGCTACCATTTTGAAGCTGTGGGTCAATAATCAATAAGGCTATGCTGCCCTTTCATCAGAAAGTTTATGTTTATTTTCTTGCCATGACAGAGAATTGACGGTGGAATTTGCTGGATCATCTAATATCTGTTGACATTTTCTACCCATTTCTTGGCATTGTCTGCTAGAGATATAAATGCCATCTATCATTTGTTTGTTAGCAATTGCTTTTTGAATAAGTGCTGCTTTTGGTTCTGTGGGAAAATGGAGAGGTGAGTGTTCGTTGCAGAAGCCAGAAGTTGCTATCCCCTCTTTTTTACTGTGGAATATTGTTTAAGGTTTTACTCCCTCCTCTGAACACAGGTACAAGTTAATTAAGGAAGTTGGTGATGGAACATTTGGGAGTGTTTGGAGAGCCATTAATAAGCAAAGTGGTGAAGTTGTAAGTATGTTTTGAGTAGAATGATACGTGAAGTTGCATTGTGTGTCTTTTCTCTAATATGTCATAACATTACAGGTCGCAATCAAAAAAATGAAGAAGAAATATTACTCTTGGGAGGAGTGTGTAAACCTGAGAGAAGTCAAGGTGTTGCATCCTTTTGATCATTCCTTAGCCTTATTTTTCACATGTTATACGCTTCTGCATGTATTTATTCTCTAATTTCTCCTATGGCAGTCATTACGAAAAATGACTCACCCAAATATTGTGAAGCTGAAGGAAGTTATTCGAGAATGTGACACCCTGTGCCTTGTTTTTGAGTACATGGTGAGTGGCTGGATTGTGTGTCCATATTGGTGGCTGATGTAAAGCCTAATACTAACTATTTTAAGTTAATAATACTAACTGTTCCTAGTCAATTTTGGGTAATGCAGGAATACAATCTGTACCAACTTATGAAAAACAGGGAAAAGCTGTTTTCTGAAAATGAAGTTAGAAATTGGTGTTTTCAAGTTTTCCAAGGTTTAGCTTACATGCACCAGCGTGGATACTTTCATCGTGATCTGAAGCCTGGTACTTGTTTATCATTGTGTACAATAGTGTTAGGGCATGTGGTATGTTGAAATAATAGGGTTTCATTTATACTCTGTTGCATGTAATGTATATACTATATAATAATATAATACGATATATAATAATGTTGTGAGAATTTATTCTCTTATTACTAAATTTTCTACTTAGTTATATATTTTAAACATATTTTTTAAATGCAGTTTGCTGGATAATTGAATTAAATATCATGAGACAAATTCAGATTAGATACCTGGTCTATTGTACATTTCTCTTTTACTCTGCTGCAAAAATTTTGTTGTTTTAACATGAAGTATGCTTTCTTTTGCAGAAAACTTGCTGGTCACCAAGGATGTCATCAAGGTTGCCGATTTTGGCCTAGCCCGAGAGATCAGTTCACAACCACCCTATACTGAGTATGTCTCCACACGATGGTATGTTTTGTCAAGTAAATTCTTCATTATAATTTTAAATGTATAATGAATGCTCTGTGTTAGTATGTTATATGTATGTATTTTAATAATATGTATCATGATCTCTGATTAGGTATCGCGCTCCTGAAGTCATGCTTCAGTCCCATCTATATAGCTCTAAAGTTGGTAAGCATCTGATATTGAATAATTGTCATAAGACCACTTATGTTTTCCAAAAAAATTTTGGTCTAGACTCTAGACAATGCATTCCTTGTAGTGATGAATTGATGACATATGTCAAGTACCATACATTTATCAATTTTGTTTCATCTTGCAGATATGTGGGCAATGGGTGCTATTATGGCTGAGTTGTTCACTCTCCGTCCTTTATTCCCGGGTACCAGGTATTATCTTATCTCTGCATTTTTCTCCACTTCTTCAACTTCCCTTATGATGGTAATTTTAGTTAGATAAAACCAATAAACCATTAGGGAATTCACAAATCTTTGATACCTGGGTCCACTTTGAATAAGTTACAATGTCCATGTATATGACTGAATACTATTTTACAAATTATTTGGTTGCAAAATTGTCATTAGTTTACAGCATCGTATCTATAATTCCATATAAATGGCATCCTGGCCTACAGCATCCTGTTAAGTTACTGGGCTGAAAACTAACATGTTCCATTATGGCTGTACATGCAGTGAAGCAGATGAGATCTACAAAATATGCAGTGTGATAGGTAGTCCAACCACTGAATCTTGGGCAGATGGACTCAAACTTGCCAGGGAAATCAACTACCAGTTTCCACAGGTTAGCTTTTCGTAATTTGGCTGTTGCTGTTTTTGATGGTCTGCTTTGGGGGAACTAGCTACTAATTACTATGGAATGTGTGACATGTGAAGCAATGTAAAATGTGCTATTTTATTTGTATAAACTTGTGTGCTTACTTTGTTGTCTATTGATTGTATATATATTAAGATTAAGACAGGTACTGTCTTCTGTTAAATACTTCCTTTCATATAAATTCTGCAGCTTGCTAGTGTCAATCTCTCTGCACTGATCCCATCCAGAAGTGATGATGCAATCAGCCTTGTTACAGTAAGTTTTACTTTTATTACTTAGCAGCTTAGTCCTGTCCCCCGTTTTTCAACTAATAGAGTGCTATGTATTCATTTTTCTGTTTGAATTCTATTTTTGTAGTCACTTTGTTCATGGGATCCCTGCAAGAGACCAACAGCAGCAGAGGCTCTTCAACATCCTTTCTTTCAGGTTGTCTTTTAACTAACCATACTTTCGATCAGTTTTTTGTATTTTTTTAATCTTTTAATCACAATTATATTTTTTGCTTTCTGTAAGTTGTGTTTCAACTAATCCACACTTTGGATCAGTTTTTTTTTTTTTAAATTGTTTATCTTTTAATCACACTGCTACATTTTGCTTTCTCTAAGTTGATTTCTAATGTTTTTGATTTTTAATTTGTGCAGAGTTGCTTTTACATCCCTCCGTCCCTTCGCACCAGAGCTGTTATAAGAACTCCTCCATCTGGTTTGTAACTTGATTTATATTGTTTTTCAAGGAATGGCTTATGGTTCAATTGGAGGGATACTAAACTCCTAGTTTCTTTTTTATTGCAGCTGGGACCAGGGGATCACTGGATCGGCAGGGCCTCAAGAGATACAATGGTGTTTTGCCTAATACTAAAATCACAAACAATTTTACTTCCCCAAAATTACAAGCTTCTACAGCTTCAGGTGATATAATTGGTTTCAGCCATCTGTAGGTTAAATACATGCTGCATATTTTTTATTCTGCATCCGTAGTTCTGAGTCATATTATTCGTTATGTTTAATCTTAATGATGGAAACAAAGTAACAACCACCAATAGTCTCTCAATCAAACATACTCATGATGTCCTATTGTAAATTACTTCTATAGATGAACTATCTAAATCTAATATTTGACAGTCTGGTCTATGACTTTTGTTGGTCTTCCTCTATCTTTAATTATTGGACTATTCTATTATGACATATCTACTCCGTAGTGGAACTTTACCATATTTTTGTTACACAATAGGTGCTTATCCCAACTTGCTTTTCAATGCTATTCCTAATCCTGTCCTGTCTTGTGTGTCCACTCATTTTTTGTAATATTTATCTCTTTGATATGACAACTTGCTTTTGCTTTTCAATAATATTTATCCCAACATTACCATATTGGACTATTCTATTATGCTCTTTTTTTTTTATTTGTGGGTTTTACTATCTATCTTTCAGTCCTCTGTACAAGATTGCCAGTCATACCGTGCATTAAAAATTTTCTGGGAACTTGATTGATACTTTTCTATCACATGACACTTTGAAGCATTTCTCCATATTATTCATTTTCTTGAAATTCTTTTCTCTTATTTCCCTATCATTTTGTGATAGATCCAAGATGTTTGTACTGTGTAATGTGTGGTAAGGTATGGTCTCTAGTTTTCACACGTCTAAATCAACTGTAGCACCCGCTAAACTTACATTCTATGTTATTTCATCTTCTACTCAGACAAAAGCCATGTTTCTAATGTTTGTTTTCATATCTATACTGTCCTATTTATTTCTTCTATCCACTCTGGATGCAAAGAAAATAAAAACTGCCACTAAAAGTATAGAGAAAATAAGCCTTTTTTAGTGGCGCACTACATTTCATGTATTGAATGTGAACAGAATATGATACTCATTCATTTCTAAACATTACAGGTGTGCAACGGAAGCTGGATATGGCAAACGAGGTGAGTTGTTCTGGATTTCTACTTTTGTCCTCATTCCATTCATTTTTGTTAAATAGTGGCCATGGTGCTGCCATGGTGAATGGAATGGCGTGGCAGATTTTTTGTCAACCGCCATGTGTAGTTTGTGAAGGGAGGTCTGCTATGTCAGTGCCATAAAGCACAATGGTGTGCTTATATTACAGAATTTTGGCCATCTGCCATGTTCCGCTATCTGTGTCATTGATAACATCCATTCCATTTTGCTCACTAACTCACCCCACCCACCCATCCATGCCTTCTTTTTACTCATTAAGTATTTGTTGCCCTCCCATGTCTTCCTTTTACTCATTGAATATCTGATGCCCACCCATGCCTTCCTTTCACTCGATAGAGTAGCTCCTTTTTGGTGTTATTGTACTGGACTGATATGTTATTCACCGATAAATTCTTTCTTTTCTCTAATTTTGTTATGCTAATATTTTTTGTTTCTTCTGAAGGATGGAATTAAGAACAAGAAGTCATTGAAGACTATGCAACAATCAAAATATCGATTACCAGGAAAAGACAGTCCGAGTAAGCACTTTTGTCCAACATTGTTGGTACTCTAGGATTAAAAAAAGTAACTCCAATCTTTATAATGGTCCTTTAATAACCGTTGTCAGTTAAGCTAATCATTATGCATGATTACTTAAGTCATTTTTTATTCATGGTAAATGTTTAACCAGTCCCTGAAGCAGCTATGTAATTATACTGTTGAAGATGTGTTAGTCGCTTCTGAAGGTTGTTGTTATGTTTACTGGGCAGCTTCTATAAACAAGGGGAGGTCTGCACGTGGGCTTTCAGAAACCGCTGAGAAGTTGGCGAATATGTCGATTGGTACTCGCAGACAGTCCTTGGGACAAACCCGACCCCCTCCAATGAAGGCTGGAGTCAATTGGATTTCTGAATCTGGAAATTTGATGCTCAGGTCCGGACAACAAATTCCAACTGAAAGAACTTTGACAAGAAAAGTTGCCGGGTGAGATGACAAGAAGTGTGTACTGACTTTGGAGAAATCTTAGATGATCAATATTTTCAATGTGCTAATACAAGTCTTCTAGTGATGAATTATATATGGATTTGCACCTGCCCTGATTAGTTTTTGGTGATGATTTTTGCTACTATTATTACGGGTTTGATATATTTGTGTTTTATACATTCCTTCAGTTTAACTAAATTTTTGCTACACAGCTGTGCGTATGCGTTTGTCTTGTATACAAAAGGTTTTCAATTATGTGGAGTTCTCAACAGTTTGTAATGGCATCGTAAAATGTAGTGAAGGGAACAATAATATGTTCAAAATTCCAACTTTGCCACTCTTGCGGACATAAATGACTTAAGTACTTTCTACTATTATTGTTTAATGTATATTGCTTTCGGTCTTGATTATACAAACAGAAATTTCACGACCGTTAGTCTCAAATATTATTTAATTTTAATTTATTTTATTAAATTATTTTTAAAATACGTTTTTATTTAATTAAAAAAAGTTTATATTTTAAATGAGATTGATTTATTTAGATGATGCTAATCAATGGAGTGTAATTCTTTTTATATTCAAGATTGTAGAGTACAAATACAGAAATAATTAATAATCGAAAAAAGTTTTATATTTTGACTAAAATATTTGTTTTTTCATTAATTAATTGTAGATAAGAAAGAAAAAAAAAAGTATTGATAAACGAGAAAGATTGGAAGTTGTAGAGAGGTTATAGGAGAGAAGTGATCCGATTTTAAATTTCGTTACTCTTGAAATGGATGGCCTTGGTTGACTAAGTACAGGCTTCGAGGGTGAACTCTTCCGTTTCCTATCACAATCTTATATTTTCAAATAAAAAAAATGCATATGATAAGAATAGTTTTTGAAAGGCTAAAATGTGGAAGTTGTGCCTTAACTCTCTTTTTTCTTTCTAAATTTGTTCTTTAATTGTAAAATTTTTAAATAGTCCCTTATTTAATGTAAAACTTTTTTTTTTTTTACTTTCAAATATTTTGTTAATAATGTTTCTGATACTATTTCTTTTATCTCTCCCATTAATATTTAAAATTTACTTAAAAAATATTTATTTTTTCAAAATTATTTTTTTTAAGTAAAGTTTCACATCAATATTTAAAATTGACATAATTACCAAAGTTTCACATCAATATGACACATGAATATTTTAGATAATATATTTATCACATGTTATTTATATTAATAGACTGTCATATTAATATAATATATTGAACAAGTTGAATAACATGACTATCACACGTCATTTATATGATTGACATATGATAAGTGAATTTATATAGTCTCTAAATAAAAATAAAAATTTAATTTTAATTCTATAAAATTAAAGTTTCATTTAGTTTTCATAAAATGAAAAAGTAATTATAATCATAAAATTAAATTGTTTAATTTTTGTTTTAAAAAAAAATTATTAATGTAAAAAAAGTTTACAATAACCATGCTAACATGATATTCCATTAGCCATATCAGTAATATGATAACCATGTTAAATATATGAACCAAAAATAACACATTTTTAATTTTAAGAAAAAAAGTTGGAGTAATAAAAGTCAAACACTAATTATTTTAGAAGAACTAAACATATTTTGTTCTATAATATTTAAAAACTAAAACTAAAAAACAATCAAATACATCCTAAATCTTTAGAGGTAGGCCTTCTAGTTTTAATTAATAGATTTAAATATGTTTCAAGTTTTTATAAATCTAGTTTTGTCTAGGTTTAGTCATAGCATTGTTTTTTTTACCTTTAGATGTTGATATTTTGTTAATGTTATTTTTTATTCTTTATCTCTAACTCTAGTTAGTTTACTATTAAAATGACTAACTAAATAGAAATATTAAGATAATTAAGGTAACAAATAATATTTTAAATTAAGATAATTATATTATTTTTAGATGTATAATTCAATTAGTTTATTTATTTATTATTTTATATAAATAAGGTGATTACATATAATTTGATTTTAATTTTTTATATATTATAAAGAATGATTTTTAATATTTTTCTTACTTTTCAACTTATTATTTACTTTTGGCATTGTATTTTTTAAAAAAACTATTTATTTAGACACCTATAATTTACTTTTAATATATTGCTTTTGATATTATTTTTACATTTTAATACATTAATTTTAACTATTTTTTTTATGTAAAAAGAGACATACAAACATATCACTATAAAAACAGACATTCCAACTAAGTTCACACCATTACCCTTACAAATCCTCTACTGCACACCTGAATAAGATTAGATAAGAAAACATTACACAAAAACATTGGACATAAACAAAACCCATGCCTAAAAGAAGATAAACAACCATTATCCAAATTTATAGTTGGAGAGACCCTTCACAAGAATTTTGTACTAATGGAAATAGGAAGAGAATCCCATCAACAAAAATCTTATATAGAGAAGCCTAGAAAAACTAACCTATTTGCACAAGTGTTATCCTCCCTAAAAATACGAGAAGCTGCAAAATTCATTTCATAGTCAGAGTTAGGTAATCAATCCATCTATTTCTAATTCTCCAAGGAACAATATCAACACATGTGAAAGAAGAGACTACTAAAAGAGAGTCCTATTCCAACCAAAGACGATATCATCCTTGTTTATAAGCCAGCTCAATAGCAATCATAACACCAACAAGCTCAGCATGAAGAAAGTGATTAATTCCAAGATTAGCTAAGAAACAACCAAGTAAGACACCCATATAATCCTGAAAGATGCCTCCATAGGAGGACTGACCTGGAACCCCTTTTGTAGCTCCATCGGTATTACATTTCAGCCAATTATGAAGAGGGGAATGCAAGTTACTTGTTTGATCAAAGGAGCACAGTGAGGATGCTCAGAGATGAAGTAAAACTGCAAAAATTGGAACTCAGAAATGGAGGAGGTCATGCGTCTAGATGATAGTTTACCAAAGAGATATACATATGTAGAGATGAGATTGATTACCTGTTGAAAAGTGATTATGTTGTTGTCAAACTGAAGCTTGTTTCTACACTTCCAGATAGTGCATATGATATTAAGAATGGCAGACAGAATAATGTCATGGAACTGAGAGCTCCATTGCTTGTGTAAATCAACTAATTTCAATTAATAGTTTAACTATTCTATTATGAAATTTAAACATAATTGAATATTGATATTATGAAATGATTCGTTTTACAAAATTTTAATTATCATTTAATTATAATAAATTATGTTACCAGTAATTATTAACAAATTCAATTACCATTTAATTTTGATTAATTTTATAAAATCAATTCTATCAATTATACATAATATTATTATATTGATTCCTGATTAAACACAATTAGAAAAATTATTAGACATTATTTAAATTTTAAATTTTATACAATTAATTATAAAAAATAATCATAGAATCATTTAATATA
>JAMLFT010003820.1:0-21065 GCA_026544285.1 Pachyrhizus erosus | reverse complement strand
AAATGTGTTTTATAATATTATAAAATAATAAATTATTATGTATATATATATTATTTATTTTTATAATAATTATTTATATTTTTAATTAGTTAATAATATAAAAAAAATTATATTAATAATATGTAAAAATTAAACTTATATATTATTATTTTTTATTATTTGAAATCCATGATCACTTAAATAAATATAATTTTGATGATAACCCTCTTTATTGTTTAGGAGTATATTAATCAATAATACATATTTTTAGAGGTCTGTTTAGTTATTAGAATATAATAAGTATGATAGAATAAACTAAACTGACGTGATAAAAATATAATAGGATAATAATAAGATAAATTTTAATTATATTTAATGTCTTATGTATACCGAATAATACATTAATAACGTTGTGTTATCTTATTTTATATTTTATACGAATGAAATAATAATAATATAATATATATTATATTTAAATAAAAAATTGTTTTTTTAATTTTTGAAAATTATAAAAATTATAATTTAAATTAAAATTTTAAAATGTATTTAGTTATTTTTTAATTTTAAAAATATATATAATTTTTTCCTATTTTAAATATTAATAAAAGGAAATTTAAAAAAATTATTCTATCCTATCAGTTTCCAACTTAATCTCTTTCCTATAATAAAAATTATATTAATATAAAAAAATTATAAAATAAATTTATCATATTATATTAATCCAATTAATATTGAATTAAAATAAAATATGATAATTTAATGTATAATATTTATATAAAATGAACCTTCACGTTCAAAATCTGTGACAAAATATTTTTGTTCTTTTTATAAAATCAAAATATTTTTAAAAATCGAAGTAAAAATATATTAATACCATTCATAATGACATACAATTTTTAGAATATTTTAATAAATCGCAAATTATACCGTATTAATATATCCTTATTAAAAAAAGAAAAAAAAAAAAAAAACAAGCGAGATGAGAAATTTTACGAAAGAAGAAGTTAACTTTTGTATGTATATCGTTTCAACAACTTTGTGGATTGTCTAAAGGATGGAAATAATTATTCATCAAATCATTACGTGCGAGATGGCCGTTGAAGAATATACATCGTATCAATGTACAACTTGTGAGTTTGGACAAGCAACAGTTGTACAATGGTGCTTGCCAGCCTGGCATATGTAGACATAACATGTGGGATTAACCACTAAATAATCATTTTCAAGACATTATTATGTATGCTCTGTAATATCATTCAGTATCATTGTCTGACATACAGTGATACAATATGATTAAGCTATAAACTCTAAGAGTTCCTCACATACAATATGATTAAGCTATGGAGTCACTTCAGCCAATTTGATACAGCAATGTCCATTACTCAACGTGTTTTCTTGTATCCCGTAGTCAATATTCTACATCAATTCACATTTCAGTGTCATCTCAACAGTTAGTTCAAATAATTAATATTGTCGTCAAATGCTTTATATTCTTATTAAGAATTGTGTCTATTAATTTTATTTTATTTTTGGAGTTACTTTATTCTTATTAGAAACTTCATAAGCATCATCATGGTGGTGTTAAATTTTTACGTGGGTCATCTAATGTATTTTTATAACAAGATAACCAGATTGTGGTGGGGTGTTAAGACTTAAGAGACCATCTGGGGAAATTTTTTTAGCAACTCTTAATTTTAAATTGGGAGAGACAGTGTTACCAATCCTAAACTTTTGGGCCTTGTTGCATGGACTTAGCTTGGATAAGAGAATTTTGGAATATAATTCTTGAATCTGATTCCTCCACTGCTGTCAGCTTAATTAACAAAAAAAAAGAGAGAGAGAGAGAGAGAGAGAGAGAGGGTGGAAGGAAGATGTTTTAAGTTTTGAGCCTTCTAATACATGTTTGATTTTGATTTATGACAAACTACTCCCATGTCAAGGCCTTTGTTTGACAAATATGACCAGAAATCTATAGGCACCTTATTGGGCTTAAATTGGGCCTGCCCCTGCGAAAAGACTAAAATGAGAAGGCCCAAAGCATGGGTTTAGTTTGTGTTTTTTGAAGGAAATAAGCAGAATTCATTGTTGATTTGTTTCATTCATTAATTTTGCCTTGCCTTGCCTGCTGCTGGTTGTTGCATCTAGCGGAAACCATTATCGATCTGTTTGTGCTCTCTGGAAGGTGGTGGATGGCAAAAAACAACAAGTACGCTTCTATTAACTTCAACCACATCTACGAAAAAAGCGTAAGCACCAACGGCACCCATCCACATAAGAACCCTTCTCTTTCCCCCTCCCCTTCTTCTTCCTCCTACTCCTCCGCCTCCTATTCCGCCGTCTCCGGCCCCAACAAATCCCATGGCCGTATCCTCGTCCTAACCCGCCCCACTCCCAAACCCGTCACGCCTCCCACCCCGCAACCGCAATCGCAACAGCAACAGCAACAACCACCACCGAACCCGATCCAGCATCACCAGCCCCGCTCCGAACCGGGATCGGACGCGATCTCGCTCCGACCCTTGGGTCGAACCGGAAACGCTTCACCGCTTTCGTCGCTTCCTGTTGTTTCCAACCACGACAAGGACTTGCCCTCTCCGCAGCCGCAGCTGCCGAAGACTGATAAGTTCGTGCCGCCGCATCTTCGCCCCGGCTTCGTGCCGAGGGAGGAGGCGCCGCCACCCGGACCTGAACCGCTTCGCCCCAACGGGCGGCCCAAGTCGGGTGGTGGCCAGGACAGGATGAGAAGGGCTGGCTGCCCTGATGCGGGGGTCTTGGGCCGCGGGAGTCGGCCCAGTTCCAGTGGATGGTATATTCACGTCATTGCTTTTTTTTTTTTTTTTTTCTTTATGAGCCTGTCTGCCGTTTACGGTTTGTTTATCCAATCGTTTTGTGTTGTGGATTGTCGTTTCTTGGTGGTTGGCAATATTGTTTTGCGACTCTGTTTAGGTGAACTGTGATTGGATTTGATTGGATTATTACTTTGGTGATTTTGGTTGCTGGATGAGAATTTTGATTGGCCTTTCATAGTTTGGATGTGGTTATTGTATACCTTAAGGGGATCAGAGTAATAACAATGCTTTTGGTCGTGTTTGGATAAAGTTTTCAATAGAGGCTAAAATGAATTAAGCTTTTTTACAAGTTAAAATCAACCATGTCTTAAGGTTATGAGCGTAATAAAAATGCTTTAGAAGAAGAGCTCTAGTTGTCGCTTTTCATGTTTCTTCGGTTTGTTGATGTTTAGGATATGTTAGGTAATTAGGTAACTTGAGAGTTGTGGGCAAGATGGCATGGCGAAAATTTGTACTTGAAATTTTTTACCTTTGTTCTTCAACAATACTTGAGCAATCTTTATGACTGGATGGGAGAACACTAAAGAACTTCTTTTGTTTGGGGCTGCATTTGTTTCATTAGTTAGGCTTATTTCTAAAGAAGAGCATGAATGGAGTACTTGATTAAGAGGGTGTACTGTGTATTTTAAGCATAGCTATACAGCCATTTTGTTGATGATTCTTGTCTTGCTGTACTGGTAACTGGCTTTTATACTGATGTTGGTCCATATTTTTGGGGCCTAATGCTAACAAGAGTAATGAGTTTATGTCCAATCTATCTCTGGTGAATTTAGACTATGTAACTTTTTATTAATTATATAAACTTTCCATTTCTATAATTTACTTAAAAGAATGAAGTAGGTAGCTAGATTATCTTCTCAATATATATTCAAATATGCTATGTTAAACTTCTCATTTAATATTTTTATCCATAATGTGTAAAAGGGCAGCCTAGAACGGAAAATACTGGACTTTGTGGGTCATAATATATGCGCATGGAATGAGCTTTTAAATGTTTACTTAATATGTGCATGACTTTGACAAAAATTTATATATGCAGAATGGTTATGAAGTTGAATTCTTTTCCGAGGACGAAGACAAACACAGTTGCTACAGAGATGGGTTCTCTATACCAATTTAGTGCATGTATCCTTTGTTCCTCTGGAACTGACATCAATTTTCACAAGATGGCATCTCAAACCACCAAAGACGAAAATTGACCAGGTGGCAGATTTTCAACACCTAACGTCCCAATTTACGGCGAAATTTGTTGTGCGCGTAGGAGGCTTTAACACCCAAGTTCTTCTGTTGGTGTTTGCTCTCTTTAACCACGTGGCAATAGAGTGTAGAAGAATTTATATACATATTTTTAAATTCTAGCTAAACTGTTTTTTTGACTGTTTTGAAAGACATGCCTTGTGTACTTTGAGCATATGTTTGAGAAGAGATCCAATCGTTTTTATTGTATTGTACTTGTTGCAGTTCGTTTGTTAATTTAGCCAAGGCACATTTATTCATTATTTACACACCGGCTTGGCCTTTTCAGTTCCTAAAAATGTTTTACATTTTCAAAAGTGGACACAAAGTTGTTGAATACAGTGAAAACTGAAAAAGTGTACCTCAATAAAATAGGACTCCATCACGAGCAACCCGTTGAGGAGAATTCTGAAGCCAATAATCGTAAGTTACAATAATAGATTAAACAGTAACTGCTGATGCATTTTAGTTGTAACAATGTTGATAAGGCCTACAATTATTTTTATGATGTTGATTGTTTCTTTAGTATGTAATCGTAATTTTTATATTGTAAAATCTTGTGGGTCATTGTCAGATGTCATAGTCATTTTTCATAGCCGTCCAATTGTCTGCCATTTTCATGACCATTTTAATTTGTCAACGAAGGTGCTGTTTGAGATTCCTGAAGACTTTTTTGTTTTTAACTTTAAAACAAAGTCCTGACGCCAGGTATTGAGTGATGATTATCCAACTCCTGGAATAAAACATACTTTACACGCTCTCTTGATATTATCTTATTAGTCATTAAATAATATTGATTTATTCTGTTTGGAGGTTTAGCATATACAGTAACCTGATAAGTAAAAAGTTGAAATAGACATCTTATCCTCCAAAAATAAGTAAATTTTTGGATGCACCTTCTTGGTGCATGGATGCACCTTATCCTCTTGGGTACAACGTAGAGTATTATTATTATTATTATTATTATTATTTTTCTGAAAGCACGTAGAGCAATATCAAATATGCACCAAGTTCTCAAAAAGAAATGGTGTCCAAATAATTGATGGGTTCTTTCATCCACGACCTCCGCTATCTAAAATTTAGTATCTGACTAAGTCCGGACCGGGCCATATAATATTATCATGGTCAGTGGTCAGGTCACCACTAAGATTTTTTAATATAACTACGACACGACATAAGATACTTTGGGCTTAAGATTGTTTTTTTAATAGTAAGATTTTTTTTATTAAATTAAAACTATTCTCCAAAGTTGATTTATGAACGGTGGTTCTATGTATCCGTCATTAAACATTATAGTCTAAACGTTAAACTCTTCTTTAATTCCTCTAAACTTTTAACATAATTACATTTTCATGATTCTATTTTGAAACCTCTTATAAAGCGCTACTGATTAATTAAGTTGGAATAATTTTATATAAGTTGATTTACATGCTCGGTAAAAAAAATTGTTGACTACATGCTGGGTGATCTACTGCTGCAATTATTAATAGTAGATTGTTAGCTAAATTATTTTTTTCCTAAATTATGGCTTATTTAAATATTCTTTTTTTTTTATCAATTTTGAGTCATTTTATTTCTTCTTAATAATGAAGTACCACCCACTTGGTGGTTAATGGCCGAATGACACAGAAATGATTTTGTACAATATTCTTGCTCATTTACAATCCTATATTTCATGACCTTTTCCCTTCAAAGTTTCTGTTTTAAAACACGCTTTTATGCACTTTCTTTGAGCGCTCCAATTTTTATAATATGGAGTAAATATTTATATTGACCTCACTAAAAAATATAATTCCATTTTTATTAGGTCAACTTTTTATTGGTAAAACTAACATGACATTTTATCTGAACGAATCATAAAAAAATGTCCACTATTTGTTATTAGTATATTTTAATTAAATATGTTTCCAATCATTCTAAATATAATCTAATTTTGTTTTACTTCTTCAAAATTATTTGTTTTCTTAATTTTTTTAATTAGTTTCTATTATAATTTAATAATGATGTAACATGCATTTATACATGATCACTATGAGATCACGAGTGACATGTCACATTATGAGTAAATGATAAAATGAAATATATTAAAAAATTATAATTTATAAAGACAAAAATTAAAAAAGTACAATTAAAATTCACCATATTTCCAAGTACAAACAAAAACATTGTACTTTTTTATCGTGTAATTTTTTTTGTTTAGAGATTTTTTATGGGTATAGTATAGTGAAACTCAAAGTAAAAAGAGAGAACAAGGCAGAGATTTGAATATAAAACCTGTGTTATGACCACAACCAAGGGGTGTTGAGGCCAATGGTGTACACCACCAACCAAAAATTGAACAAAATAAAACAATGAATGGACACAAGATCCTGTTATACTGCATAACCAAGATTCTTTATATCTGTGAAACAAACTATGAGGAACAACATCCACTCTTTTTAACCGCTGAGACATCATCTTTGGTTCCAATAATGATGGTCTCCCCTTTGGGCAAGTCTGCTGCAGGAGGGTCATCCACGGTCTCAAGAGTCTTCCTACTCACAACGTTGTATATCTGAGTCAGCACTTCTATGAAAGCATTGTCCACGTTCAAGGACTCAAGGGCAGAGGTTTCCATGAAGTAAATCTTCTCTTTCTCCGCAAATTCTGTGGCTTCTTCCGTCGACACTGCACGCAAATGTCGAAGGTCTGCCTTGTTTCCAACCAGCATCACCACAACGTATGCTTCTGTGTGATCCCGAAGCTCCTTCAACCATCTCTCCACGTTCTCAAATGTCACGTGTCTGGTTACATCGTACACCACCAAAGCACCAACGGCACCTCTGTAGTATGCACTTGTAATTGCACGATATCTGTCATAAATAAAAAGAGTTTAATCACTATGCACTTTAGTACTGTCAATTAATCAGAAAATATAGTTGGTATGCATGTACGAATTATCATAAAATCATAAAAAGAATGAGACTCATAAATGATCACACATCATTATGTAGTCTTGATTAGCAAGTACCGTGTAGTAGATAAATAAACATCCTAAGCTTATAAGTTTAGAATTTTTTATCTTTCTAGATCATGTATTCTTCATTCAAGTTTCAACTAGATAGAATCACTATAGATAACAAAATTCTACATTTAAATATTTAAAGCAGCTGCATATTCAAACTCAAATTCGAGAGTACTATATATTTTATACAACCTGCATTTGATTTTGCTCCCATCCCTCCCACTCTTAGAATGTGTTGACCCAGGTTGGAGGAATGTGTCTATACTATACCATTATTTTGGCAAGTGAAAATAAACCGAAGCATTCCGTTAAATAACACTTCATTATAGTAATATTTAACTACAATCCACATAGCTAACAATCACTTAATTATGGATCTGATCAAATTGGAACAGTCATGATTCTGGGTTAACTGGTCAATGACAGAGGACTCTGCCTCAATTCATTTCAAAGAAGTGCGTAAGGTACGAAATATTAACAAAAACTTGAGAAGTAATGTCTTCAGCCATTTTCTCGTAGTTGTGTACATGTTATTATATTTACAAAGATTAATAGCACGTAGAAATCAAATCACTGTCTACTTTTCCTTGAGAAACATTGTCATTCTGGATCCTCTGCAGTCAATTTTTCACCCATCCACACATCTGATACTGTCGGAATTGTTGGATGAAGATCGGACGACTCGCATTTGATCTCAATAAATCAACCTTAAAACGCATTTAATTTAATATGTGAGCTATCCAATCCTCATCCAACGATCACAAATGCCTTGACTATGTGAATGCGTGCAAGATTGGCTGCACCCAATCCTGTTCCGGGTAAGGTGTTATTTATCCATTGAAAAGATAAAGAAAGGAGACATGTGATCCAAATCCAAATCCAAATCTATGCATGCTACCCAGAATATTCTAGAATAGCAGATCATGTCAGAAAACACCCTGACAAATTGAACATGCTACTATTTTGTAAAACACAAAACTTTTTCTTGAAAATCTTCCCTAACCACTAAACTGCAAACATATACTAAAGAACACAATAAATTATCTGTATATTGATCAGTGACCTCGTCATGAAGATCAAAGCAAGAATCGGCATAATGAGATGCATATGAAGAAAGGGAAAGATTGATGGAAAAAGTGTAACCTTTCTTGGCCAGCAGTGTCCCAGATTTGAGCCTTGACAAGCTTGCTATCAACGGGGACGCTTCGAGTGGCGAATTCAACACCGATGGTGGATTTGGTTTCCAAGCTGAACTCGTTTCGGGTGAATCGGGACAAGAGGTTGGACTTGCCAACAGCGGAGTCTCCGATGAGCACGAGCTTGAACAAGTAGTCGTAGTCTTCGTCAGCACCCATTGAGTTTGGACGAAGCAAAATCAATGTCTTAGATCCAAGGAGGACGAAAGAGAGGAAATTGGTTGATGGGGATAAATGGGTGGGTTTATATCTTGCGATTTGTTCATCATTGTGGTTGTAGCAGACACGAAGAGAGAGAAAGACGTGTATGTGTAGCGTGTACGAGGAAGGAAGGAAGGAAGGTAGGCTTTGCCTGTTGGAGGGAGAAGTATTCAAAATGACTCTTCTCCTACTTTCCTATATTTTTCTTCAATATAATAATTACCCTTTCACTTTGTTTAACCATGCTAAAGGGCCATTTCATTTAACAATTTTTAATTATATCTATGAGAATAAATCATGTATTAATATTTATTAGTGTAAATAATGTCATATTAAATTTTTTCAATTTTATAATAAATATATTAAAAATCATGTTAACGATCATTTATAATTAAATGAGAATATAAAATTGTTAATACATGAAAAATATATATTTTTAGTTAATGAGTGATTTAGTCAAATTATTTATCCAAATTTAAACATCACGTGTAATATGAAAAATATCAAAGAGAATGAAGAACAATCTCTCTCTTATAAATGAGAATATTGTCGAGATAATAATAAATTTTTAATATAATTAAAAGATTGATAAAACGAATGATGAAGCTTAAAAGATATCACGAAAACTAAGTAATCGTATTTTTTCTATTTTATTATGCACAGTTAATTATATGTTGTTTTAATACAAGTTACATCAGTTAAAGAGTTGTAATTCTCATCATTCTACAAAATAAAAAATTATACAAATTCAGTAAAAAAATGTAATCTATAATGAAGTGTTTAACAAATTAGTTGAATAAATTATAGCGTTTAATATTTTTTTTTATTAACCATAAATTCATTAAAAAAAATTGAAACTTGATATCTTTAATTTGTAAAAAATACACATATTATTTTTAAAAGGTTATTTATAAAAAATCATTTATAATAAAGTATAAACTATAAATTAATACAAACTTTATTTTTTATATACCTTCTACGTATTTAAATTATATTCTTTATATATTTAAATAAACTTGTTGGTACTACATCTAATTGAAGTTAAAGTAGTGGAGAGATGATAGTTGTGAGTACTTGAAAAAAAAAACACGGTAAAAAGGAAATTATGTACTAAATAAGTTTAGATTGAAGTATAAGTATTTACTGACTAATGTAATAAAATCAGAATAAGTATCTTATTACCTAATTCATGTCATGCATGTTATTCTATATATTGATTTTAAAATAAATATTAATATCACACAAAGCGCAATTATTTGTTTTTATAATTTATTTATCCTTTGATTTGAACCTGTATAATATTTTAAAAAAAATCTCTATAATTAGTTAATTATTCTATATATATGTATAATATTTTTATTTTTAATTTATATTAATAAGACAATTAAAACATAATTTTTTTAATGTGATATTTGTTAACATCAATAGTTATATTATATATTAATATAAAATAAATATGTAATAGATTTATATAGAATTTTAATATGAAATAAATATTTTAATTTGGAAAAGCTCAAATCTGTCTTGATTCGTAACTATAAAAATTTAGCTTGGTTGGTTTAGTTTATTTTATTTAAAAATTTAATTTTTTTTTATATAAATATAAATTATGATACATTTTATAAAATCACAATATTGAATCACAAATATAATAATAAAGATAAATTGTTTTGAAGGTCTAGTTTATCATAATTTGTATAATTTGTCCGATTTAAAGACTCTATAAAAGTAACATCATAGTTTGTTATTTTTCAAAATTCTTAATGTATAGTTAATCCATGGTGTAATCTTTAAAATATTGTCACACCATCACTTATGTCTATAATAATAAAAAAAAATCATAACATCAATATCATATTATTATTTATAAAATTATTTTTTAGCTTAAATAAGTCTAAATTATTTAAAACATCTAAGGTTAAAGACAACCTAGCATATGTCATGGGCTATTTTTTAGGTTTGGTATGATCATTTTTAAACTCTTGCTTAATTATTAAATAAATTGACAAGAGTTAAACATTCAAATATAATGAGTCACATGAATAAACTTTTAAGTTAGTTAAACATTCAAACATGTTAGATCAAATCTCAATGTAGGATTGCAATATTATTTTTTTGTTTATGTAAATATGTAATTTTTTAATTTGTACTCATTATAAATTAGTATTTTTATTTAGTTTTAGTCCTAATAAATTATATACTTTTTGTTTTTAATTATCGTTAACTGTATTATTTTTTATTTTAATTTCTGTAAATCATATTACTTTTGTTTTAATGCATGTATTTTTTTATTTTAATTTTTTGTAATTATTTTTATTTTTAATACATATAAATTATTATTTTTTAGTCTTTACTTATTATAACATTCATGGCATGATATTTTTTTATTGATATGACAAAATCATTTATTTAAATGATATTTATTGATGTCAACAATCATTAACTATATGATATTTAAATGGTTGTTAGATATTTTTAATGATAAAGATCAATGACAAAAAAGATAAGAAAAATTAAAAAATTACATAGATTAAAATTAAAAAAAAATTATAAAACTAAAAATACATTTAAATCATACATAACCATTGCTATTATATATTCTCTTGGTGCATATATCTTATAGAATGCAAATATTAGATGTATAAATTTATAAACTGGATTTTTCATTAGTTATGTATGATTTTAATTTATTTAAAATATGTTACATTTTGTATTCTATAATTAAGATATAAAATAACACTTTTATTTAATTAAAGTGTAAAGGATAAGTTTATGTATAAATATCTCGATATCCATTTATTGTACTAGACACTAAAATTATTATTTACACAATAAATCTAAAATTATATATGCTTTTGGGTAAATATGAAAATAAGTACTATAATACTAAACGGATATCTTACCCTCCTACTTTTCTAATTTGAGGACTAGCCATAAAAAATTACTGTAACGTTTTGTTTTAATTTTCTGGTTGGGTAAAAGGAGAATGTTCGCCCGCATATTGGAATAATAATACTAACATATATTATATACTTTTGTTGTATGGTTTGGCAGTTAAATTTGAATTCCAAATACTAATATTCTATGCGTATGCTGATTCATCATAAATATTCACCGTTTTCATATTCAAGACAAAAAAGAAAGCCTAACTAAGTCATTGATGTGCCACGAAAAAAGCTGCGATTTAGTTGAAATCTAAGTTTGTCACCATCACTTTCGCAAGGTTGCCATTAATTAATTAAGCCAAAATGTGCACATGACACGTTAGTGATCTATCTGCTTATTTAATCCAAAATGGAATCACTTCGTTTTGTTTTTGTTTGGGGGAGAGGGATTATATTATCATTTCATTTTAATAGTTTGACCCTTTATTTTGAGTTTAACATGAAAGTATTTATTAAAGAAAGTAACGCATGCAATGCAAAGTCCAGTACAAGATCATGAAAACATGTTCATTGTTCAATTCAGAGATTAGACATAAATGTAAAATTGACTGCAAAATTAAGTAAATAATTCTATCTCATAGAATGTGAAGTGACACTACACATTATTACATTACACAAACAACGATATTAGCTAAATAGAATAGAATTAAAATCTTAGTGAAATGTTAAAAATTATAACGCGCCAGGTAGGGGTCGAACCTACGACTTTCTGCTTAGGAAACAGACGCTCTATCCACTGAGCTACAGGCGCTTCTATGTTAAGAATTTGATAATAAAATATTTATTTATTTCATTTAAAGTTTTGTACAACTATGAGGAATCTACACTTTCTGCTATGTATTTTTCTTTCTTTGTTTTTTTTTCCCTATCCTTCTCTTTATTTCTTATAGTCCTTTTTGATAGTATAAAAAATTTAATTAAAGTAAATAAAGGGAAAAATTTGAGAAAGACGATTATAAATAATGATGATGATAAAATAAAAGTTTTTATTGTTTTAAGCTCCTTTGTTTGTAGAGGAATGATTATAATATTCTGTTACATTCTGATCTGTTCCAAATAACAAATAAGTTGGTGACTGAGGTTGCTTCTTGATGGCAATTAAAATCATGATGGGAGAATGGAGATATACTTGTAAAAGACGTTTTAATACCTAAAAAAGCTTTGGATGAATATGAGATGTGGAAGACAATGATGCCAACTAGGTCAGAGAAGACCCTTTCAATTGGACAATCGTAAACACATTATTTTATTTGATTATTTCGTGTTCAGTGATGTCATTTCATGTTGATTTCGTAAGTATTTATTGATTCGAAAATAAAATTGTTCAATTTTTTTTTTAATTTTTTTTATTTCGCAAGTATTATCACTTGTTTATGCTGCTTGCTTTTCGATAAATAATTTAAAAATTGTTTCATAAAGTTAACATTTCCTTATGATGATGATTAAATGCTGTATGTTATCTTTTTGCAACTAAGATCTTGGGGAGTTATTCAATAGCCAAATGCAAACTTAAATTCTATGTTATATTCAATAGAAATTATATTCAATATCATTTGGGTAATAAAAATACATTGAATAACTAATCATTACAAATTTGAATTATGTGCTTTAATAAATTTATTTCTCCTTTTAAACTTTATATATATAACAGAATATTGTTTCCGTAGCTATAATTTACTTACTTTTCTTGATTATTCAATATATTATTTCTTTTAAAAAGTTAAATAAACTTTTATTCACATAACATAATGATCAGTTACGATGATCGACTGGTATACGTTTTGTTTGAATCGTGATGACTTATTCAATCTTTTAATTTGTTATTATTATAAGTCTCTCTCTTTTTATTTTTATTTTTTACACAGCAAAGCTCAACTCATCATTATTAATAAAATGTGGTGTACAATGATAGATGCTGAAAAAACAAAAGACTAGCAAAAGATGTATCTGCTGCCTTTGCCAAAGCATAAGCAATAACATTAGCTTTTCTCCTAACAAACTTTACTAAAAAGAGTTATTATTATAAGTCTCTTAGTTATTCAATACATTACTAATAACTACACAAGAAATTTTTGATTCATGCAATGATTGGTTAGTCGATTTGTTTTCAAAATAAAATCATTTTCAAAGACTTTTTTATATATATATATATAATTATAAGAATCGCTAACTCACAATTATTCGATAAATTACTAATAACTACACACAGGAAAATTTTGATTCATGCAATGATTGGCTAGTCGATTTGTTTTCAAAATAATATAATTTCCAAAGGCTTTTTTTTATATATAATTATAAGAATGGCTAATTCACAATTATTTTTTAAAGAAGGACATAAATTTAAAATTTTTATTGTACTAAAAATATTCAGTGTTGTCGTATCAAGCAAACATTAAAGTGTCATAAATCTTTATTTTCTTCTTCCATTTTCTCGCAAATTTAATCTGCATTGATCATTATTATTATAAATTCTCTTTTTTCTTATTTTTATTTTAAAATAGGATAAAATAAACACTTCCAAAGTTCTTAACTTTGTACATGTGATTAAATGTGATGTTTTAAGACAAAATGTATAGGATTATTATAGAATTAAGTTTCTATCCGTTCACAAGCACCATTCTTATAAACTAACAAAACTATGCATATTAATCTTTTTCTTTTCTAAATTAAAAGTTCATTCTAGTATTTATTTTAATTGAAATATATTTTGGTCACAATTTTATCTTTTGATAATTTTATTTAAATGTTTTTTATTCTAATCGGATTATTCCACTGTCAAATTCGAATGTCAAAATTGTAAAAAAAAATAATTGTTCTTTTACCCTTCCTTGCAAACTCCACAGGAATATAACAGAATGATAAATTAAGTACACACAATAATTTATGTATCACTTATCTCACAGCTATATATAATGCTACCAGATTTATGTAACCGATCATAGCAATAGCTTGTCATCATGTCATTGCTTTTTATGTGAATTCAGACTTCAGAATCAATAATGATTCTAGCTACTTAACCTTTAGGTCCCCGTTAAACACAAATGACAAAACTATGCTTATTGCAGCTCGTGAAGGATTTGAATAATGGTTGACGACAAAAATAATGATGATAGGAAATTAACCATAACCTAGAGAAGAGAACAGTGCTAAAAGAAACAAACATGTTGAGCAACACAAAAGTTATGATTAATGCTATTATACTTTTCTTATCACAAAATTTATCTTTAATTGAGTACATTCTCTCCTTATATATATCCAGTAGATACATTGGAACATTATTTAGATCCACCAGCAACAAAATATATAAGAAAACGGAAAGAGGGCAGAGTTTGGAATACATGTGTTCCAAAGGCCGATTCTTGCAATCAAATAAAGTAAAAGAAGAGAAGAAAGGAAAACTTAGGAGAAGGTTACGAATGTTACATGATGCAAATCAAACATGAACATCAATTAAAGGAAAACGCATGGTCTGTTCTTCTTTCGTTTTTTCTTTGCCTTTGGTGGCTGCAAAACAACCTTGATTGCAGCATCAAACACAGCCTTCACATTCTGAAATATTGCAGCATAGACATAAAATTAGGCTGAGGCTAAAAACATTATTTACTTTCAAGCTTGTTGCACAAGTTGATTGGGTAACTTTTTTAGTTATACTCTATCTATCACAACGACAATGATGCAATATACCACATTCAATGTCTTCCAAGAAAGATACTCCAGACACAAAATAGAAAATAAAAAAAAAACAAGTAATTTACAAGAGTAGTCTGACATCTGCAGCAAAATGTCTAAAGTGCAATGGTTACTATTCAGTTGTGTTAAAAAAGATGTCTTCACTGTATATATTTTATTGTTGATAGGTACTTTGTTAGGTGAAATGATCTAGGACAAGCTGCGCATACTATTTTGATTTTAGAACCATTTTTCTACCCTTTAACCACGTACAAATATCTGTTGAAATTGTGTATTATCTCCATTAATTACATAATATATGTTGATAACTAGATACTTGTGCTAGGTTAGACGGTGTAAAAATGGCATAAAAAAATGGTGTGGGCATATTGGTTTTGTGAAATCTAATGCTGTTAATGTTTAAACTATAACGGGCACATGTCCTATTATAACAATTCCCTAGTATAATAGCTTAAAACCGACTATTCCAAAAGCTAAATATGTTTGGTATCATTTTACATTGTATCTCTAATAGGACTCTTCTACTGCAACTTGCTTAGATGGTATCTAAAACCTTGTCTAGCTATAAGCATTGAAAAATCAGAACCTGCTGAGTTTTTGAGCTGCATTCTATGTACACAGCAGCACCAATTGCCTTCTTCAGCTCTTCTCCCTGCCCAAAATTAACATTCAGGTGTATTTAAAAACAAAACCAAAAAATTTTCATGCCACCAACAAGAAAGCGGATTTTGTTAGAACATAGAACACAGGTTACTTGCCTGGGCTGTAGTTATAGGTGTGGCTCCAGGATGATCGATCAAATACTGCCTATCTTCCCTCAAGTCTGCAGCCAATTATAAACATCACATAACTATGACATAACACTACAGGGGAACTTGTAGGTAGCTTAAGTAATACCAAAATGTCAAGTAATTTTTATAGTATTAGCTGATACCAAGTTTGGTTCCAACAAGTACAACTGGCACAGTTGGGGCATAATGCCTCAGTTCAGGAATCCACTGCATAAAATTGGCCTGGTGTCAGATTATGTTCGGCTGAAATTGTATCATATCACAGTTCACACAGATATAAGATGTTATGCATGTTGTGTAATAGTAGTAGGTGTAAATGTGTCATGATAGAGGGATAATTAAGAGACTTGCAGAAGAACCTTCTTAGAGATATTTTCATAGCTGGCTCTGCTGAGGAGGGAAAATGCAAGCAAAAAGACATCTGCTCCTCTGTAGCTCAAAGGCCTAAGCCTGTTGTAATCCTCCTGTCCTAAATTTATGAAGCTACAATTAATGAGTAAAACATATAATAATAATAATACCCAAATCAAGAATTAAGGAGTTTAATTTCAACAATATCCAGTTTTATAGATATAAGCCTTTTTTCACCACATAATACTATGCACATTATAATACAACTGCTGGGTTATAAGTAGTCACTAGTGACTACTTTTTCTTTATCCCCTACATAAAATACTTACCAGCAGTGTCCCATAATCCCAGATTAACTGTGCTGCCATCAACCACCACATTTGCACTGAAGTTGTCAAAAACTGTAGGCACATAGTCCTGTTTTTTTTTTTTTTTTTCAACAAGAACAAGTGAATTTTTTATTGACCAAGCACAAACTAAAACTTGCAAATTCAAACAAGTGAAACAACTAAACATCATGTATTGTGATACCGTGGGGAATGTGTTGCTGGTGTAAGAGATGAGCATACAGGTCTTTCCAACGGCTCCATCTCCCACAGTAACACACTTGATGAATCTTGCTGTACTCATTTTCAAACTCTTCTGATTTCCTCACCTCACATCACATCAAAAGCCTCCTTTAACATGCTGTTGCCTTCATCGCTGCATGCTCCTGTACTTCTTTCACTTGAAAAATTGGAAATAAAAGTGGAACAATGGAGAGAAGAAGTACGATGCTTAGAAAGAAGGGGTAGAAGGCCAGAAGGGTCAATTTGAATTTTGAAAAGAAACGGAGGGGATGATCAGCATTTAATAAGCCAAGTCCCTCAGCACCAACTTTAGTGTGCCTCTTTTATCTTGACCATTATTGCATTTGGCTTTCTGTTTCTTTAAGGGGAAGGCCAGAGCAGCAAAGGAGTCGTTTGGTGCTGTAGTGGTGTTAGTTGGTTAAGTATTGTACAAGGGAGGGAGAAAGTGAATAATTAGTATTTAGAACATAAACATTTCCTGTCAACATTACCTTACTCAAAGTAAAGATGTACTTAAATTTCTTAAATAAGGTTTCCCGTTCAAAAATTATAAATTTTAAAAAAGACATAATTAAAAAAGAAGATTTTATTAAAAGTGATCAAATAAATTGTCTGATAAAGATTAATAAACGGTAAAACTATACATCTATAAGATGATAACAAAAAAAAAACATAAGCATGCATAATGGTATCCTAGAACTAATGCTACAAATAAGAATCATTAATTACAATTGGAGAAAAAGAAAAGTAGATGGTAAAAACTGGAAGTTTGGACATTACCAAACCAAAAGCATGGTATCAGGTTGCACTTGTGTTACCGTACAGCGACAGAGACTCTAAATATTGGACCAAGTGGAAGTGGGTGGATGAATTTGACACTATAGTTCATAGGAAAAAAAATATTGATTTCCAAGTCCCCATATCACTGCCCAAATGATGAATCAATGTTCTGTTCTCGGCCTTGGTGGATCTATCCCCATCTTTATTGGGTGGTTAGTGTTATTGAAGACCCACCAATGTGTTTTTATTTTCATCAATAAAGCAAGCTTTTTTACTTTTAAAAATTTTATGTATGCATTAATAATATCTAACGCAGTACAATATTATTGAGTACCAACTGTGATTTCATTAATTTATAAGCAACTAGGATATTTTTTTTTTCTTTTTCTCTTTTTTGGTTTGTCTTTTAAAAGATAAAACTTGAATTCTGGGTAATGGTTCACACACTTCATAGGGAAGAAAGAAAACAATTCCAATCACCAACAACTAAAAAGCTGTGTCTGTTGAATACACTAGTCAATTGAAAACATCATTAATACAACCCAAATGAAAATATTATAATATCATTCTACCACCTTTTCCCCCCTCTTTGGTTTGGCTTCTTTTTCACTTTCTACCATCTCTTGGAGTTTGTGATTTTTTGCTCCATTTTCATGGGCGCCCTGACCGGCTCACTTAAAGTTAGCTTTAACATGTTGAATGCATAATCATGTGAATGAAGAGTTTCCTTAATCTAGACAATATCTCCAATAACCATGGCTTTAAAATGATGATTTAGTATGAAAAAAGTCTAGTTCGACCCTGTTTTGTGAGGTAGCTAGATTACTTTTGAATATATCTCATGACACAACCTGAGGCCATAAATCTGCCATAACAAAAAGGGACAAATCATGTCCCAACTGAAAATTTAAGTTATCTATCTGCAAAGCAATATATGGAATTATTATTATTATTTGGTAAACAGCAATACAGCGTTCTTTTTAGTCATGACATTATATTTCTATACAATATAATATAACACACAAATAATTATCTTCTAACTCGAATGTCGCAATATGCTCCTCATTTTATATTATATGATATGATTTAACAGATACATAAAATATAAAAAGAGTAAACGAAATAATCTGTTTATGAATGAATGAAGACCTTTTCCTACACATGCGTCAAATTTTCAAGTTTGAAACCAGAGAATAAAAAGAAAGTGCAATTAGAAATTTCGTCGAGTTTATATTATATATATAGTAAAAAATTTTACAAAAATAATAATATGACTTATTTTATCCGGTCTAATGAAACATTATTAATTCTTTTAATAATAGCATAAGTCGCATATTAATTATGGTAACAAAAAATTATTTTATTAAAAGATTTTTTTTAAGCTAAATTTCACTATAATTTATTGAATGGGCAAAACTCTCAGTACAAATCAAAGTTAAATTCTACGACAAATGTGTGTGAAATTTTAACATTCAGCAAAACTCTAGCAACATGGCCAAACAACAATAATAAGCTCATCATATAACCATGATCAATATTTTTTAGTGGTTGTGTTGTGTGTATGTTGCCGCAACTGTTTCTGAATAATGCCCTTTCCACGGGATGCCAAATTCGATCAGAATACATACTGATTCTTTAAGAATTTAATTCAAATGATTTTTAAAAAAAAATTATTAACATGAATTATTATTGTAAATTGTTATGTGCTAAATGTTTAATAGAAGTTATAATAACATTCATCTTGAATTCTAAGTTATGTGTTGTGAGGTTTTATTTAATCAAAATTCATATGATTCACATTTTTATCAGTATTATAAATTTAACACCATTAACAATTTTTAATCTTAATTATGTTTTTAATCCTTATAATTTATCATCAGATAATTTTAACCTATATGATTTTAGTTGTCTAAATCAAATCGCCACACTTTTAAAATTAAAAAAAATTCAATCCAACATTTATATGGAATTCATTTAAACATGGTTAGAGATTATATGACATTGATTTATTGACATGCTATTGTGATACTCAACATGAGATTTCAAAATCGGAAAAAAAGTGTTGAAAGTGAAGTTTAAGCTCAGAATCCTATGTTTAACACCACAATTAAGAGTCACTAAACACTTAAATGTATGGGAAAAAATATACATATATTTATTACTAATAAATTAATAATACAATATTATAAAGCCAATAATAACTTATACTTTTTTTAATATTATATATCCTATTAAGAGATATAATGTAATTGATTGAGTAATGTCTGTGAGTTATTGTACATTTTTTATATTTGATTTTAATTTTTATAAATAAAAAGATTATATATCATAATCGTATTAAATAATTAATTTTTTACAAAATTATGTTGTTATGAATCTTTTTATACTTTATTGAGTGATATAAGATATTACTATTAATATTGATCACATATCATGAATTGTGTTGTTTTATTTTTTTTTTAATACTTTAGCGAGTGAAATAAAATATTATTATTTGAAGTGAGTAAAGTTCAGGTTGGATTTGATTTAGAAGATATCTAAATTCAGACAATTAATGTTAATTAATTTAGGTTGATTTTTTAAAGACCGGGTTGTAGTGTTTGGATCACGTCATCGAGTATATTGATAAAATAATAAAAATAAAAAAGATAAAAAAAATTGTTTCAGAAAATAAGCCGTTGAAATTGAAAAAAATATATATATGAAAAAAGAAACTGAAAAAATTTATTTGATAGTTTTAAAAAAGTAGAAAATAAATAAAAATAAACGGAAAAGTTGTGTTAAGAAAAAAAAAAGTAATTTTGTTTTAATCTTAACCGTGAAAATTAATCTTTTATATAATAGCCAATCTGTTAAATTAGTGTGAAACAAGCATCAATCTAAGCCCATGCTAATAATTAAACTACCCTTTTCCTTTTAAAATTATTTAGATGATAGCAAATAATAAAATTTGCTAATTTGCCTCATGTCAAGAACATGCCTTTATGATTACTTCCAAGACTATCATTATAAAGTAACATAAACAGCCACTACAAGTTTAATCAGTCAACAGTCTATATAATAAGGGAATCTAGATAAGAAGACAAAAACAAAACTATTAAGGACAGTTACTATTATTATTATTTTAAAAAATGAAAAGCAAATTATAGAATCATTTAAAAAATCATAATAAAGGACTACATTTTTTAGTGATTTAATCAGTATCAGGGTTGCTTTCTTTGACAAAAATAACATTAGAATCTTTAAATAGTATAGAATATTTTAAAATTGAAATGTTTTTCTTACATTAAATGTTAAATCAATTAATGAATAAAATAATTTTAAACCAATTATTAAATTTGTATCTTAAAATTAAAAATTAATTTTTTTAAGACTTAAATATGAATTTAGTAAAAAACACATATTTTTTATTTATATATATTTTTTATTTTAATTTATATTATTAAATAATAACATGAACTCATAAAATAACAA
>JAMLFT010003819.1:0-21053 GCA_026544285.1 Pachyrhizus erosus | reverse complement strand
TTGACAATAAAGTTATTAATTGTTTAATAATTATTATAAATATTTTTTTATCATCTTAATGTTTTATTAATAAAAATTAAAATAACTAAATAATTAAACGGTTGATGAAAATTTATGATATTTTATGAACTCGACTCTTAATTATTAATGTATTTCGTATAAATAAATCAAGTAATTATTTGGTATTTTTATATTATTTAATTACAAATTTATGTTTATAATTTTTATACATTACTTAGTTAAATAGGGTTGATATTCCAAAAACTGAACCAAATGTCATGCATATGGTTACAATAAAAACACATGTTAGGTACTATTTGCTAAAACCTATGCACCAAACCACCCATTTGAATTAAGCCAATCAACTTACTATACCTGCCCAAACTAGTGCACCAAGCCAAATTAAAATACAAATCCAAAATAATGCACCAATCTAACCATTTGTTCTAAGTTAGTCCATAAATCATTTCTAAAACAATGCACTAAATTTGTCACCTTCATCAATCCAACTCAATGGACCAATACAACTCATTAAGGTTGATGCAACCTTAAAAAAGGGTCAACAAGCGTCATCAACAAAAATTACACAACAAGTAGAAGTTGCAAACAAATCAGACTTCTTTGAAGAAACTTTGATGTTCAATTAGAATTTGACATATTTTTTAGATTTACAATTGTAGTGTCTTTTTGAAAACTCTTTAATTTGTGTATTTTGGTAATGTTTTTTTTGAAGTATGTTTATAATGTATTTTGGAAATACATAAATAATTTATTTTTTTTAATACACGTGGAATGTGTTGATTTATAACGACAAATATATGACAAACAATACCACCTATTTTATTTTATGATTCAAATATCGTATAATTCAATTTTGTTTGTTTTGTAATTAATTTTACTTTAAAACGATGCATATTTGCTACAATTTTTTAGCTTCTAAAAATATTACTTCAACTTTTTTGCACTTTTATTGTATTCTTGTGAGCAACCCATGTTTGTTGTATTACAAACCAAACTCTTATGAAAAACATAAAAAGATGTTACACTACAGATGATCTTTATGAACCAACTAAATGTTGTACATGTTTAGTTACACTCATTCAAATTGTCAACTAAATACACTTGATGTATCCCTTAAACAAACAAGTTTATTTTTCAAAAAACAAATAACACAATTGAATAACTTCAATTCATCTCCATCACATAAAATAATCTCCATTATAATGGGTAACAAACAACTTTCATTATAATTAAAAACAAAGAAAGTACACGAACAATTAACCCCTACTTTGAATAGACATTTATTCCATCACAACCTTTTATGTTTAGTTACAATGTGATCAATAACACATTAAATAGGAAAAAAAAATAAAGTAAAGGATTATCAACAATTATAGTAATTTTTTTGTTGGTCTTAAAAGCACATTGAATACTGTTGATATTTTTGTTGTCTCACTATGATTTAATTCCCTGTATATTTGTCGAAGTGCTAGTCATTTGTAGCATTGTGACATCCTTGCATACACATACAAGAGACCATGTTCGACTTCCACCACCATTTGATAAAGAAGAGTGTAAATGCATGCTTGAACAATTATTTTGTGTTGACTTTTGGTGATAATTGTAAGAAGAAACTTGAAAGTTGAACATCTTTCTAAAGCATGAAGGTGTAAATGAAACCTTATTTTTTTTTACTAAGTGAAGAATAAAAAGAATCATTAACATTACTAATATCATTGCAATGATAAAAAAAACAAACAAAATATATAAATGATATTTAGCATATTAGACACATTAGTGTCATGATACAACTATACATGACTTTGTTTGTGTCATGTTAACAAAAGGGAAGACATTATAGTTATTTTTAAAAAACTTAATTGATTTTTTAAAATAATAAAAATTTAAATATTTTAAAATATCAATAGAACTAAAATAGTAATTAAGCCTTCATTTTATTTTCAAAAAATTATCTTATAAAAATAAAAATTCATGTATAATTTTCTAAAACATATTTTTAAAATTTAAAAAAAACTTAAATATTTTTTTTACATACTTATAAAATAGTTCATTTTGATTTTACTATCTAAATTATTATTATTATTTATTTTAGTTCCTCATATTTTTATATTTTTGATTTTACATGACATACAATCTGTAATAAATTAAAAAAAAAATCAAGTTAATTTTTTAATATATGATGTAATTAACAATATATAAAAAAGTCCATTAAAAAAAAATATTATACAATAACCAATAAATCTAATAAAAAAAATAATATCAACTTTTAATATACTATACATATTTTTTTTTTTGCTATTATATAATTTTTTGGATCATTTTTTTATAAATTATTTACCATATTTATAATTGTTAAAATAAATAATCTATAAAAAAAAATCATATTTAAGTCTTATAAGAAATGAAGTAATTTGAAACAGGCCCTTAAAATAAAAGGAAAATTCAAAGTTCTGCAGTTAACCCTGTACCCTAGGGAGTCTCCCTCTGTCTTGCGTGCCCTTATCTGAGTCTGTCTCGAGCTTTGTTGAGTCCATTCTCTCTCCCTCGATCCAACGGTTCAACAAGTTAATTCTCGATTCGGCATCCTTTCTGCTATTCAACGTTGTACTCTGTTACTCATTTCTCTCGCCATTCGTTGTACGTTTATCTTTCTTACACTCTTTTGCCTTGACCTAATATCATTCTTTCCTTGCTTTCCTCACAATTTGATCCTCTCTCTCTCTCTCTTTTCTTTTCAAAGCGCTAGTTCTTTGAGCAAAAGGATTTGAGGATTGAAGACCGATTCATTGTGAGTTTTATTTTTAATGTTTTATGTTACATCAAAATTGTGTTTTGTTACGTCACAATCTTCACCATGCTGTGATATTTCCTGAATTCTATGTGGCTTTAGAGTTCGAAGGAAAGAGGGATAGGAAGCTTGACGTAGAATTCTAATGTTACTTAGTGCTTGTTCTGTTCTAAAATTTTCCATCATTGCAGTGCTGATTTTGTCATGTTGCCTCTTTCTAAGCTATTTCTTGTTGACTGTTTACTTCTTCATGTACTTAAAACTTGTTAGAATTTCAAGCGTTTTAGTTCAAAAATTTGTGTCTAATAGGATCGAGTTGAATGATTTCCCCCCAGTTAATTTGAAATCATTTAGGGATTTTAGCCACTAAATTGGGTTTCTGGAGATATTGGTAGTGTCCCGCACTTTAATGAATGTCCTTTTTTGGAAACCTATTCAGTTCACACTATTTCTTTTGCTCCAAATTTCCCATATAGACTATGATGTGTAAGATTGCAAGAAATAATTGTTTAGAGAATCCTACTTTTAGGCTAGAGATGTCATTTTTGGTTCTATGATGTGTATACTGTATAACGGGAGAAGATAAAGGAATTGTCTGGTTGTTAAAAATATATATGCAAAAGACTGGTCATAAGATTAAATATGAACTGCAAGGAAGATTAATTTGATTAGGAATACTGAACATTTGGTTTATCTGTGATTGCTTGTAAACTTGCGATTAGAAATAATGAAAATCTACATGGTGATGCCTATAAAGATGCTATCCAAATCTAATCAAGATGGCATATATTGCTATTTACTTATTGGCGATAATATTCCTATTCATTGCAAACTTGGAGGAAACATTTTTAATTCTCTGAAAGCCATATAAATAGCTACTGCCAAGTGTCAAATTATTGGTATTTTTATCCAGTTTGCATTTGATATTATACAGAGATAAGTGAAGACAAATTAATATTATACATTTTTTTAAAATTAAGGAAAATATGGTTTTGTTCTCTTGTGGTCTGTCTTCTACGTGCAACTAGTAAACTTGTATGTGCAGGATCGCTGATATGGTGGGTGCAATATTGTTTGCTCTATTGTGTTTGTGTCATGCATCTTTGAAGATTTGATTCTATTGTGTTTGTGTTTTATTTTGCTATTTATTGGTCAGTGCATTTCTGTTCACCTCGTGAGGTGGAATAAAATGTTTAATGACTTATAACAGTTTTCTTTGTTCCACTGGACCTAATCCTTTCCTTGCCATGTCACAAGAAGGAAATATTCTGTTTTAAGTTTTTAACTGCTAATGTGATTAATATAGTCAGAGAAGCTTTATGTGGCATCATTCTGTGAAATAGAAAAGTTATTATGCAGTACCTTGGGGGGTTAGATTGGATAGTAATTAAATGGGTCAAATAGATTTTTTTTGTAACATATTTATGGCTGAACAACTAGATTGTTGTATGTGTAAATATCCTTTTTTCCTGGGTTGATGCAAGTGACTGATTGCCAGTTTCCATGCCACATCTATTTGGATAATTGGATATGAATATAGACAGACTTAGTGGTAGAAAATTTTTGTAGCAACTCTGATCTCCTGGTTTAATAATTGCAAGCATCAATTTGCATTCAGTGTGAACATTGATTTTATTTTAATTTGTAAAATGAATGTGAGTCATTTAAAAGAAGTAAAGTGGACATGATATCTCTCATATGGCAAGGAACACAAAATAAAGTAGGCATTTATAAAGAGAATTATGATCAGAACAAATCCATCATGTTATGACATTACATTGGCATTGGTTCTGTACCAGCTAATTTATCTGAGCCATCTGTTATTTCTACTAAAGCAACTGGGTTGAAAGCTTTAGTTTCTGATTTCGTAAGACTATTGACTCGAGTCATTTGTAAATGTTACTGTACCATTGGTTTGGTTTCAAAAGGTTGACTGATTAGTCATTTTAAATTTATCATGTGCTGGACCTGAATCATGAGCTTTTTATTCTAAACTTTTGACTCTTGATAATCCAATTGTGTTTTGTATGTATGTAAACTCAATTACGAGCTTATTTAGCTTTCTGACAATCAGGGTTTTCCAGGCACTGACATAACATAAGCATCCTGGAATCACCACTATCGTTATTTGATTAAAAATAAAATGTAATTGGTATAATTTTTTTCATTAACCTGAACTTGTTCAACTTTAGTCCCTACAAGATAAAAAGATACTGAAATCAATAGTACTGTTGACATTTGCTTCAACAGAAGATTTTCATTGAGTTTATACTTTATATCTTGAGGCATGCTTTCTGACAAACTGAAAGATTTAAGTTTATATAGTACAAAGATGGTATTGGTAACATTTGTTCTTGACAAATTGCTATATGAGCAAATAGGTAGGTGTCTAATTTAATTAGCTCCAATCTGGAAAAATAATGCTGAACTTGTACTGTGTTAGATCTTACAATGCTGATCATTGGGGCTCAGCTTTACTCAGAATTTCAGTTCTATTAGTTTATAATGTCAAAGTTGAATTACATGGTTTCTTAGCTTATATACAGTTAGCTTCTGCTTACAGGCGAGAATGAAGTTACTTGCGCTCTTATAAGTGTTGTTTAGTAGCAAGATGACACTTTGAGCAACATTTCCTCTCTGTAAGTTTTCATTCCTCTTTGATCTTCATCACAACATTTAATTTTGTGGAAATGGATTAATGCACATTATAACTAGTTTATAGTAAGAAGCCTCCTTTAGCTCTTCACAGTGATGGATCCAGGAATTTAATGTAGTGGGGGCAATACTCATATAAATAAATTTGTAACCATAAAAATATAATATACATTTTTTAAAGTATAAATATACATCACAATTGTTCTCTATGAGTTTTCATATTTTGAAAATATTGTATGATTTCTCATTTTCAATACTATAAAAAATCTCCCTCTCTATATAAGTAACAAAACAATCATTCAACCATTCATTAATCATTTCCCATACGATTTTGCATATGATTCTTGATGATATTCATACCAGAGAAAGCCCATAAGATACCATACAATTTACACAAAGTCAGAATATTATATATAATTATCTAGACATTTCCTACTGATTTGAAAAAAATCCAAATCCATGTATCCAACTATATATCAATATATGCAAGTGTCTAAAAATGGATTATATGGGATACCAATTTCTAACCAAATTATAAGGACACAAAGTCACAAATATATTTAAAAGAAAAACGCTTCTCACATAGTTAAATATTATATGAGTATTAGAGTATAGCACAATAATAAAGGTATTTCCAAAAAATTATAAAAGTCAAAACTTTCTATACACTAACCTTCAAGAGATGAGCCTGATGAAGAGCTTTGAGAAGAAAAGTTTGGCCAAAAAAATATTTAGAAACTGCAAGTTATTTGAGAAAAAATGAGAGACATTAAAACAGGGAACAAAAATAAACAAGAGAACTACAAAAAGAAATAAGAGAGCAAACCTTGCTTGTGCTAAGAAAGACAAGGTTGTAGCTGTAGGAAGATGAAAGTCTGAAACTTGGGGAATGCGTATGGAACAAGTTTTGACTATCAACTTGTTTATTTTTTACAATATTATAATAATTTACCTTTTACAATAGTATACAAATATTATATTAAGGGGGCAGGGTGTCTAACTTGTCTTATTTACATTTTGCATTATTATAATAGTATGTTAAAGGTTGGGTGCCTGAAAAGTTAACATGTTCAGGAGTCAGGAGATTGAAAGGTTAGTAGGATAATACTAGGATCTGATAACTTATCTTCTATAATATTAAAATTTATCAATTGTGGGGGCAATATTTTTTTTGGGCTAGAGCGTGGGAGCAATATAATATAGTATTCATATATCATATTAAAGCAAACTGGAAACATGGTGGGGGCAGACGCCCCCCTTCATAGCTGTAGATCCATCCCTGCCTCTTAATGTACTGATTAATCACTGTATGAGCTTGCTTTTTGTAAGCTGAGAACATTTCAATTTTATGAGAATTTGATTTATGTCAAGTTTCAGCAGTTTGATTTATGTTATTAAGAAAATGTTTTTAAGACTGGATCCCCTGCTCTTTTTTGTTTTGTGTGTGTATATGTGTGTGTGTGTATCAATGTGTTTTCTTGTGGTGAGCTTGCCCATGGGGTGGGCTCGGGCCAACCCATTTGAAAAGGTCAAATTAGTGTTGTTTAAAAGTCAGCTGGCTGATGGGCTAGCCCTAGTGGGTTTTTTAATCGTAGGCCATTTGGCCATATAGCCTACATGGGCTAAGTCTGGCCCATTTTGGCAACTCTAGTTGCTTTTCTTATCCCCATATCTGTGTTTTGTTTACCAAGTATGGGGAAAAAGGAAACAACTTTTTGCATTGATTTAATGATTTAATTATTGTGTTGATGATATTGTTTTATTTTTTAAATACAACTGATGGTTTTCTATTATTTGACATGATAAAATGTTAGTTTTTTCCTTATTATTTTTCCTATCTGTTTACTTATAATATTGGCTATATCTTTATCTAATTGTGGCAGCTGATTATTCTTCACTGTTTTCCCCCCTAATATATTGGGTTCAGGCAATTGAATATCTTGTTGCTGGAAAAAAATATATAATGTCTGAAGAGGCTGGATCTATGTTGGTAGTTTATGAAGATCCCTCTGACCAACGCTCACTATCTTTGGATGATGCAAGCAGCACAGAAGAGTCACCTGATGAAACCAGGCTCTCCTTGGATACAACAAACGATGCTATTCCATATATTGGTCAAAGGTTTGCCACTCATGATGCTGCTTATGAGTTCTATAGTGAATTTGCCAAAAGGAGTGGCTTCTCAATTAGACGTCACCGTACAGAAGGAAAAGATGGTGTTGGAAAAGGACTTACTAGACGCTACTTTGTTTGTCACCGTGCTGGCAACACTCCTGTCAAAACATCAACTGAAAGTAAACCTCAAAGAAATAGAAAATCTTCTCGCTGTGGGTGTCAAGCTTACATGCGGATTAGCAAAACAACAGAATTTGGAGCTCCAGAATGGCGTGTGACTGGTTTTGCTAACCACCATAATCATGAACTTTTAGAACCAAACCAAGTTCGATTCCTTCCTGCATACAGAACTATCTCAGATGCTGACAAAAACCGAATACTTATGTTTGCCAAAACTGGAATATCTGTTCATCAAATGATGAGGCTTATGGAGCTTGAGAAGTGTGTGGAACCTGGATATTTGCCTTTTACTGAAAAAGACGTAAGGAATTTACTCCAATCATTTAGGAAATTAGATCCAGAAGAAGAAAGCTTAGATTTATTAAGAATGTGCAGAAATATTAAGGAGAAAGATCCTAATTTTAAATTTGAGTACACGCTTGATGCAAACAACCGTTTGGAGAATATTGCCTGGTCATATGCTTCATCAATCCAATTGTATGATATATTTGGTGATGCTGTGGTGTTTGATACAACACACCGCCTAACTGCATTTGACATGCCGCTAGGAATATGGGTTGGAATAAATAATTATGGAATGCCTTGCTTTTTTGGCTGCACACTTCTACGGGATGAAACTGTGAGGTCATTTTCCTGGGCACTGAAGGTAGTGGATGAAGTCATCAATATTAATTTTATTTGGTTTTTTATTCAAATTGTGTCATGGCCTCTTAGATTTTTTTATTGAAACCCACTTGTCTGGGTTAACGAAAATAAGCTAAATGGAAGGACAACAAATTTTATATTGAAGATTGGGCAGCCATAAACAATACTGCAGTTTCCAAGTTATACTAATGTGCATATCGTAATGAATGGATGCCAATTTAATCACTGCCACTGCAAAGACTTTCTTTTTGAGTATTCTACCATTTGGTAGATGTTTGTGTAAGCACCTTATACTAGTGTGTCCTGTTTTCTTCTTTTCAATTCTTCTGAAATGGCAAGATCGTGGTTGAGACTTTCTTTCTTTTTACTTTCACTTATGGAGTCTATATTCATTTTGGAGAAGTTCTACAGCTCTTTAACTTACATTGTTGTTCCTTTTGTTTTTCTTCTTTTTTTAAATCACCTTCTTGGAAGGCTTTCTTAGGGTTCATGAATGGGAAGGCTCCACAGACCATATTAACGGACCAAAATATATGTCTCAAAGAAGCACTATCCACAGAAATGCCAACAACAAAACATGCTTTCTGCATATGGATGATAGTAGCAAAGTTTCCATCTTGGTTTAATGCTGTTCTAGGGGAACGGTACAATGAGTGGAAGGCTGAATTTTATAGACTTTATAATCTTGAGTCAGTTGAGGATTTTGAACTAGGCTGGAGGGAAATGGTTTGTTCTTTTGGGCTGCATTCCAATCGGCACATGGTTAATTTATATAGTTCACGCTCTCTTTGGGCGTTGCCATTTTTGAGAAGCCATTTTCTCGCTGGAATGACTACAACTGGTCAGTCAAAGTCAATTAATGCTTTCATTCAACGATTTCTGAGTGCACAGACACGCCTTGCACACTTTGTTGAACAGGTATTATATCTTTCTGTCTCTATTGGTTGGATATCATTAAATAGGTTTCGATGAGTGTTTGCAGATTTGGTTTTATCCTATGTTTTAGTGTAGGACCTTTTTCTTTATGTTAACTTGGTTTGTGCAATCAGGTAGCTGTTGCTGTGGATTTTAAAGATCAAACTGGGGAACAACAAACCATGCAGCAGAATCTCCAAAATGTTTGCCTCAAAACAGGGGCCCCCATGGAATCACACGCTGCCACAGTCCTCACCCCTTTTGCCTTTTCAAAGCTTCAAGAACAACTTGTGTTGGCTGCACATTATGCGTCTTTTTCAATTGAAGATGGTTTTCTTGTGAGGCACCACACAAAAGCTGAGGGAGGTCGGAAAGTTTATTGGGCCCCTCAAGAAGGAATTATAAGTTGTAGCTGCCATCAGTTTGAATTCACTGGCATTCTCTGTCGGCATTCCCTTAGAGTTCTTTCAACAGGAAATTGCTTTCAGATTCCAGATAGATATCTTCCTATTCGATGGCGTCGGATTAGCATGCCCTCTTCTAAGCTTCTTCAAAGTGCACCAAATGATCATGCCGAAAGAGTTAAGTTACTACAGAATATGGTTTCATCTCTGATGACAGAATCTGCTAAATCTAAGGAACGGTTAGATATTGCAACAGAACAAGTATCCATCCTTCTGTCTCGCATAAGAGAGCAACCAATTTCGTTACAAGGTGGCCGAGATATTTCATCCATTAATAGGAATCTCTGACTCCAGGATACAAGAAATGGTTGAGTTGGCAGTCTCTGGTTCAATGAGTGGGAGTTAAGCATAGTTATTGTATTTCTCATGCTAGATTTAAACGATTTGGAGGGGGATAGAAGCTGTCTGTTAGCTTCCACTTCTGCGGTGAAATTTCTTTAGATTGGTAAACGCCAGGTTAGGTGAATGACAAGAATTCAATTCTGTAACACATGTATAGTAAATTTGTTCATACGCAGTTTTGTATTTGCAATATATCTGCCATATTTAAAAAAAATTAGAGGAAACGGTTTTTGTAATAGAGATTTCAAAGATTGTTAGATATCCCATTAAAATGCGGCCGAGTTTGATTTCTCTCTCTTTTTTTTTCCGATGTAGCAAAAAATTAAAGAAAAGGAGGATGATACACTAAGGTCTGAAAAGCTTCTAGATTCAAAAAGTACTTGCTCCTTATTGTAACGTGACAGATGTGGGGTTGTCTTGTTATATTGACCTACTCCTTGTTCAAAATAGAAATAATCAATATTAAAAGAAAATTGTGCATAATGTTTTTTAAGTAACCATGTAACACACGCACAAGATAATATTAAGAATTGAAATAGTTGTGCAGTATTTTGATTTTTTGAATAAAATGGCATTTTTAGAAAATTTAAAGTAGGCCTATGTTGATAAATCACAAACTATTTTTTGTTAAATGATGAATAAATAATTTAATTAAAATTGAAATGTATCATGTAGGAATCTTTCATTATTTATGTTACATGAAACAGCTTTAATAATAAATTTGTGGTTAATAATACTACTCCTTTGGATACAAGTTATGTGAAAGTGCAAGGGAAAAACCATTGAAACCTGGACAACCTATTCATCTCCTACTCAAAGCTGTACATTTGAATTGTCTATCTACATCAACACTTGTATATATGTTTCAGCCTGATCTAACAGTAATCCAATTATTCCCTGATGAGCCGAATGCAATGTCTTCCGCTATACATACTGGTATTCCTTTCGGGTCATCATGATGACATGCAAATGTGTTTGTGATTGGGAAATGATTCCCCTCTGAACTTTCTAATTCATCTAAATCATAAGTATCATTGAAATTTTGAACCTCCAAGACACTTGCGGGTGAGGAAGCATATTGTTCCTGAGAAGGTCTTGTTGAAACAAATGGATGGTTAAGCAAGTCCTCAACCGTAGACCTCTTATTGGGTTGTCTGGCCAAGCACCTTCTCAAGAAATTCAAACCCTCCTTAGAGAAATGGGGTGGAAGCTGAGGTATCCCATCACCATGGGCAATGGTGAGCACAACAGCTATTGGATTTGAAAGCTGAGGAGCCCAAGGAGGGGTGCCAGTAGCCATCTCAATAACTGTACATCCCAAGGACCATACATCCGCAGCAAAATCAAGAGACTCATTCCTCAATACTTCAGGAGCCATCCACAGAGGAGTCCCACCAATAGAATGCGAAAAATTTGCGGAGTCGTCCTCCCTATGAACTCTTTTTGCACATCCAAAATCCGCGAGTTTGATGTTGCCAGATGAGCCCAAAAGAACATTCTTGCACTTAAGATCGCAATGCACAATTCCATGTTGGTGAAGATGCTTTAACCCATGAAGAATTTCTCTGGTATAGACCCGAACCACCTCTTCATCTAATGAGCCACCAAACTTATGGGCCAAATCTGCCAAACTACCCCCAGCCATATACTCCATAAAGACATTGAGTTTGCCCTGGTCCTGGTCCTCCTCAGTCCCCAAACATTGGACAATATATGGTGATGAATTTAAACTGTTTAGGATTTTGACTTCTTTATCCAAAGCCTCGCGTCCAGAAAGCGAATGTGGTGATTTTACCACAAAAAGTCTACCGGTGGATTTGTTCATTGCCAAATGGACAGTGCCGAAAGATCCACATCCAACCAGTTTGCCCTTGACCCATTCACTGGGCCGTATTACACTCACATCCATGCCGTGATTTCTACAAATCCAAGGACATGTATTGACTTTGCCTGAAACATACAATATGATTGTTGATCCAAGAAGGAACCTTTCAAATTTTAATGCTTTGATAAGAGTAGAGCGGTTTCCGAGAAAACGGAAAACCGCCCCAAAGACAGAAACTCTTGTAGTTTTGTTAGCAGTATCAGTGCTTAAACAAAGGGTGGTGGTTTGGTTGAAATTGATTGAATCAACAAGACACAAACAACCCAATCAACTCCAACTTATAAACAAAACCCACCCTTTTAGGCCGTTCCCACTTAACGGTTGGCTATCCTTCTTTTTTGCAACTGTCTCTTTTTTACCCTATTTGTGTTTACAGATAAGGTAGCATTGCGTAATTAACCCATATACTAATACGCACATATAATAATATCACCTATGCTTCGCATTAGATTAGATTCATTACAAATGTTGTAAGAAACTTCTCCTAGGTCCATGGAGATGGTTTGAACGAATCAAATGGAGATGCATCTTCATATTTAGCAATTTTTCAAAATAAGGAAATTATACTTTTTTGTCAAAACAAAAAATAATCAACTTTTAACTTTCTCCGTTCTTTTTTTCGCAGCATAACGCTGCCATTGTCATATGTAAATTGTTGGTCTTAGTTCTTACATAATTTACCGTCTATGACAAGGGAGAAATTATTTTTATCATATTAAAACTTAGTTTCACAAGCCTCTCGAACAATTATACCTTAACTTCTTATTGATAAATAGCACGAGTTTAAAAAATGCCCAAAAAATTTATAATTTTTTTTAATCTAATTAGCATGCAATTATCTGGAAGGATGCACTTCTTTCATTCAAATCACGATAATATATATAGTATTAGTGTAGTAATTCGTGTCATATACAAGTGTTAAATTTATAATTTACAATTTTTTATAGCATTATGTTTTTTTAATGTACTTTCAAATTTTATATAAATATATGAATATGAAAAATATATAAATAATTATAATATTAATATATATTTAAATACTTTTATATTCACATATATCTAGTATGATTTTAATTTATATAAAAATAATAATTTAAAAACTATTATTTTTATAAATATATTTTCATTTTATATAATTTAATAGGAAATATTAATAACAAAAAAAATTATATTACAATTTAAATAATTACTTTTACTTAAAATAACACATTTCCATTATAAAGAACATAAATAAGTAACATTAATTACATATATAAGGATATTTTAAATATTTAACTTATAGATTATAATAAAAAATAATGATAAATATAATAATAAGATAATGTTTATGTAATAATATTTTTAATCTTTTTATTCTAACTGATAACTAAGCTAAGAGACTTGTTATTTTTTTAATAACTTTAAATTAGTTTAATTCATTTTTTTATTTTTATGTAACATTTTTATCATTATTTATGAGTAAAACATAATTAGTTCCTTTAAGTATGTTAGTTAGGATTCAATTCCTAATCATATAATTTGATTGACACATATACTTAATATATTATTATTATTATAAAAACTAACAATGAATTGATACATTATGTCATTGTCTTAATAATCATAGTCGAGAAACTTTTGGATAAACACAAATCCAACACATTATTTTTACACATAACTAATAAAACAAAATAACCAAAAATGAAATTGTTAAATAAAATTAAGTTGAAACCTAATGACACCTAAAAAATAATGGACAACATGATGACAATTTATCAAAAAATATTAAATATTTTAATTATTGAATAAAACTTTATCAAAATTTATTGAATCCAACTTACATATGGATACAATCTGTTTTATTTTCGTGTATATGAAACACTAATAATAATTTATATTTTTATTTTAACATAATAATTTATTTAATGATATATTAAAAATAACTAATTTAACATTATATTTGACATATTAGTAAAACAAAATTAAGACAAAGTAATATGTAAATATTTATTATAAACTATACAAAACTCTTAATGTATTATTTATTTAGAATTAAAGACCCAGAAATTTCAGTTTATATTTTTTTTTATCAATTTTATAATATTTAATTATTCATTATGATAAAAATTTTAATTAAATTTTTTTGAGTAAAAAATACGATCACTCTTGTAGTAACAATCTTCAATTCCAAGACAGAGATGATAACATTAGCTACATATATTTTCAAGCAGTTTCTTTTAACTTGTTTCAATGTCATCTAAATTAACCTAATAAAAACAAAAAAAATAAATTAAATTAATTATATGAATATGAGTATAACTTGTAAATATTTTAACATATAAAATTACCATTTTTAGTGTATCATTCTCATTTGCATGTGTCATTTTATCCATTTTTCATGAATAGTACAATATATTTTTATAATTCAAAAAATTGAAAAAAATATGCAAATAATATTAAACAAATAGATTCAATAATTTTAAATTATTGATATTTCAATGAAATAAATAGTCTTAAATTGTGTAATTAATTTTTTTAATATGACATCCTTTTCACTATAATATTTTGTCAAGTCTTTAATGAAGTTATTTCTACTTTGAAGAGAATTTTCTTTTCTAAAAATAAATCAAATTTTACCAAATAACTTTGTGACTCATTATTCTAATAAAAAATTAAAATTTTATCTCATGTTCATATAATAACAAATATTATTTATATAATAATGAATGTTATATTGATAATATATAAAGAAACAAAATATACATGACACATAATTTGAATTATTTTATACATTTTTTCCAAAATATTGATTCAATACTCAATCAAAAAGTATAAAATTGATTGATCTTGTTTTATCAATGACACTTGTATTTTGGACTTATATAAAGAAAGATTTATATTGTTACTTTATTACAACACAATTAAAGTTAAATTTTAAAATAAAAATATAATTGACATCTTGGGACTGCAACCATTAAGTCGTCATAGTTTTCACACTAATATTTAGATTCAACTGTTATAACTTTTTTCAATAATTTGTTGCATGATTCGTAGTATCAACTTTTAAGAATATCAAGACTATCAACATTAGCTAGCATACTACAAAAAAAATTATACAAAAGAGAAAAACATATATAATTAATTATAAAAAAGATTCATAATTGTTAAAAAATATAAAACTATATATTAGATCTCAATAGTCTCAAGAATGTTTGAGATTGTCATTTATTGTGTTTCCAAAAGCCTATCACTTAAATACATGGTAGTTTGTGTTGATATTTGATTAATAACTTGAGAATTTGAGATTTTTTTTCATTGTCTTACCTATAATAAGGATAATAATTAAGATAAAAGGTTTATTAATTCAAACTAATGAATACAAAATTGACTATATTGATATGCCTATTTTTGTATTCATAAATTTTCATAATATCAACATCTATAGATAATTTTGTGTCAAAAAATGCATTTAATATACTTATCATACCTAAGAAAAGTTATTTAATTAGTTATTTGTCTTATCTTATTTTATGTTATAAATTAATCTTAAAATAAAAAGACTTCTTTTATTAATCATTAAAACTTCTCATTTTACACAATTGTAGAATAACTATAACAACACTACAATAATTATTCTTTAAAAATACAAATTAATGTCCTCAACAAATTTATTCCACAAAATAAAAATGACTATGTTCTCTATAATAAAGTTAAAAAATAAAATTTAATTAATTAAGATCATGTTATAAAAAATAAATATAAAAAACATATAAATTGAATATATATTTATATATTACAATTATTATATATCTTTTAGTACAATATTTATGAGTTTTTTTTTCTCTTGTTATATTTATCTTTTTTTAATTTATCATTTTTAATTACATTACCTATAACATTTGTATACGGATTAAAATAAAACACGTTCATAAGAAATAATAACTTAAAATATTATAATTTAAAATATGTTTCAATAAAATTACACTAACTGAATAAAAATTTATTATCTATTCCAGTAAATATCTTATTTTTGCTTAAGAACATGCCATTTTAATTTCAAAATTATGTATGTTGTTAATATTGTATAATAATTTCAATAATTAATGATAAAATTATATTATTTTAACATAAATAAACCTTTTTACTTGGTAATTATAATTTAGAAAATTATAAAACTTTTAATTGAAAATTATACTTTGAAAATTTTTAAAATTATTCCCATAAATTTATGGACATGATATTATTTTATTAATAAATTAACCAAACTACACTAACAAGATAATTAATCTAATTAGTGTAACTGAAAATTTAAAAATTGTTTTTTTAAATATATATTTTATAACATGATAATATTTTGTTAATATATTAGTCTAATTTTTGATTTTTTTCAACATATTAAAAACTGCTAGATATAATTTTTATTTGTGACATAATTAACAAAATTATACTGATAAAAATAATAATATTTATTTATTTTTAATTTTCTATATATTTTTAATATTGTATAATAATATTGAAATTAGCAATAATATTATATTATAAAAATATAAAAAAATTCTTTTTAAGGAAACAAAATTTTAAAATCAAATATCTAAAATTCTGATAAAATTATGTCAATAAATTTTAAAAAAAAATTAATGATCTTAATAATTATAATAGAATGGGGAATTTTCGTATTTAATAATTATGTTTACCAATTTCTGAAATTAATTCATATATTAAATTTCATATTAAACAAATACAAAGAGCATTAAAATGAAGGAAAAGTAATTTTACATTTGATATATAATTTTCTACTAAAATTATGCTAATAAGTTTAAACAAAATTTTTAAAATGTAAATATTGTAATTACATTAACAATTCTAATAGAATTGGGTATATTCAATTTTCAAAAATCTAAATCTAGATATCAAGATTTTTTTCCCTCTATATATAATTAAAATAATAAAATAATTATATAAATAATATAGAGTATATATTTATCATCAAATTAATTTTTTTAGAATATTTCATTTTAATTTTAAAATTATGTACTTCTTAATATTGTATAATAATTTTAATAATTAGAAATAACATCATATTTAATTTAATTTAAATAATTTTTTTAATTAGAAATTATATTTTATAAAATTTAAAAATTATTTTAACAAGCTTACAAACATAATGATATTTCATTAATAAATTAAACTAATTAAAAATCATTTTTTAAATATATTTCCTAACATGATAATATTTCATTAATAAATTAGCTATATATTTTCTAACATGATTTTTTATAGACATTAAAAAATGATAAATGTAACTTTTTATTTGTCATTTGATATATATTTGTTAATACTGAATATTAATATCAATAATTAGTAATAACATTATATTTATAAAATTATTGATACACTGTATAAATTGACTAAAATTATTATGATTTATTTTTTATTTTTCCATAATTTTTAAATATGAATAACATAAACAAAGATATCTTAATAATTTTTCTATATGAGTTAAAGACAATCATTATATCTATTTTTCTATATATTTATTATCAAATTTCAAAATTAATCATAATTATTAAAAGGTTGTTTATAAAAATATACGAATTTTTTATTAAGTTGATTTAGAAATTTTTAGTTTTCTTTTAACTAAATTATATGTAATAATTACAAATTTCCAAAATTAATTCAGTAAAATTATTTTAATTTATTATATTTGCATTTGATCCTCAATGATATAAAGTGTTATATGCTTTCTCCTTAGTTTACTAGTGATACAAAATAAAATTAATTTTTTAAAAAAATTAATACATTATAATCTTATTGTATATTTTATTGATAATTTACTTGTCTTTTTAATTAAAAAGATTATATTGAATCAAAATCTGTATGAATACCGATATCATAGAAAAATTTCAAAATCATAATCCATAGTGTTGATCTAAATTGACTTAATAATCGATATATAATGATCATATGAATTTGTAATTTACTAAAATGTAGAATATGACTTAGAAATCTAGAAGGGTAAATAGATTTTTTTTTTTCAAAACAAAAAATTCAAGAATTTTAACTTTTAAAATAACCAAAGACTTTTTCCTAATTGTTTATTTATCCCTTCTACATTAAAACAAAATGATATTACTAAATATTTTAATTGATGAACCAATAACAATTTAAGAGAGATATAAAGACGAACACAAAGATTTATACTAGTTCAATAAAAACTCAAGCCTACATCCATTGTTAGTTTGACAACCCTAGTCAAAGCCTTCTTACACTATAAACATTTGTAATACAAACATTATATATACACAATTTTTTATATACCATTTTCTTGAAACCTATAAGAAAAATAACAAGAAGTACTCCACTTCTTATCTTTTAATCTTAAAACCCTTCTAAGATTAAAATAAGTTAAAAAGAAAGTTCATGGATTAGAATACACCTTAGAAGTGTAGAATATTCAAATTGAATTTTGATCTTACACACTTTGAAGATTCTTAATTCTATCATTTGACAAATCTTTGAATGTAATTAATTCTTCTTTAACTTCTTTAATCTCTTTTTGAAAAATAGAAAGATAGATTTTGAATTTGAAAGTAAATTTTGATTCGAAAGAGTTTTGTATATTTGAAAATTGGATTTTGTTTCATATCTAGAGTTTGAGGTAAGAGCCTTTTTATAAACAATTTTTTATTTTCAAAACTAATTTAACAGATTGCATAATTCATTTATGAATTCTGAAATATGTAATTGATTAAATCAATCATTTTTCTCTCATAAATAACATGATTGATAATGTAATTAGTTACTCTTATTGTGTAATCAGTTACTTCAATGAAATTTGAAATTTAGTTTTTCTGGACAACATGTAATCAATTAAATCAAAATGTAATCAATTACATAAGCTTGACTTATAGATTCCAAGTTCTTTTAACTCTTATCATCGATTAAAATAGTTAAAATATTTTGTTAGATTTGTAATTAACAAAATTTGAACCACCTACAAGTTATATGCATACACATACTTATTTTTCTAAATAAGCAATACAATGTCACATCTTTACATCGTTAACATGATATAATAAACCAAAATTTAAGTCTTGAAGTCTTGATCTTCAACTCAAAAATTTAAAGGGTCGTTAGCTCTAAAGGAGTAATCTTTCACAAAATTATCCCACCCACCACCTCCCAAAAATTGTTGAGTATCTTTTTTTTTCTATTATCGCACAAAATTCGATATTTAGATATTCAACCATCTTTATATATAAACAAAACTCAATATAATAATTTACAATAAAATGTACTCAAAATGTAATAAAATGTTAACTTAAATATAAAATAAATAGAATTTAGATGAAAATAAAAATCATTGTTACTCACTACATTATGATCGTCAGCAACAAATTTTGAATCACTTATTAAAAATGTCATTATTATTAGGTGTTATCTTAAGCAACAAAAAAAAAAGTTAACATATATAACAAAACCAAAATAGAGCACTCATTGTCTTCAAAATATGCAAAATCTAAAAAAAAAGAAATATTGATCTTCAAAGTTTTTAAGTTTTAAAATAGCGTTTAGGCTATGATAACAATTAAAATTTTTGATTTATTTAATCAAAAGAAAAAACAATGTATCAAATTTTCAAATATTACTACTATTGGATTTTTCAAAATCATTTACATATAATAAAGGAAAATTTTTCAATAGAAATGTATTTAATAATTAATATAAATAGTATTAGTTTAAATTTACATAATTTTACACGAGAAAATTCAAAATAGAAATAACTAACAATTAGTTAAGACATAATTAAAAAATATTATGTCTTTATAAAAAAAATAAAAGAAATATATAACACAAAATATAATGATAAATTTACTAATTTATCCTAAAAATGAATGGGAAAAAATTATCATACTAAGAGTCATTTACTTTTATATATATTAAGATTTTACACGATAAAATTTAAAATAGAAATAATTAGCAATTAATTAGGACATAATTAACAAAATATTATACCTCTATAAAAAAATAAAAAATATGACACAAAATATAATGATAAATTTATTAATTTATCCTGAAAATGAACGGAAAAAACAATACCAAACTAACTTAAATTTACTTACTTTTATATTTATTAAGATTAAGATTATCAAAAAGATATATATTTGTTCTAAGTGCCTTAATTATTATATTTGTATAGTTTTATGAATTAAAATAGATAAAAATTTCTCTAAAATTTTCATTCTAAATGACATGAGATTTTTTCGATTAAATTTATTTATTTTTATTATTATAAAGATAAGGATATATGTTAATCATAATGAATTTAATTATTTAAATCAAAGTATAAATTTATCATAATGATTTGAATTACTAATTTAAAAATTTTATGAATTATAAAATAGATAAAAAACTTCTCTTAACTTTTTTACTCGATTGTATAAAAAATTCTTAGTCAGACTTCTTTACTTTTATTAATATAAGGATAATTATTTTAATTATCTTAATTATTATACTTAAATAGTTTTAAGAATTAAAAATAGATAAAAAAAATTCTTTAAAATTTGTCATTCTTAATTAAATAAGAATTTTATGCTTTAATTTTTTATTTTTATTATTATAAAAATATATGTTGATCATAATGAATTTAATTATTTAAATCAAAATATATATTTTTTATAATGATCTTAATTATTATATTTAAAAAGTTTTATGAATTAACAAAAGATAAAAAAAATTCTCATATATTTTCATACAATTGCATAAAAATTTTCACTTAAATTTATTATAATTATTATTATTAAAAAGATAAAGATACTTCATCTAATTATTTTAATTATTATATTTATATATTTTTATAAGTTAAAAAATAAATAAATAATTTTAATAAAATTGCATAAAAAGTTTTTTTCACACTTTTTTATTTTTATTATATTAATAAGGATACTTGTTCAAATTATCATAATTATAATATTTATATAATTTTATAATTATATTAATTACTATATTTAAATAGTTTTACAAATTAAAAAATAGATAAAAAATTTCTCTAATTTTTTTTCTT
>JAMLFT010003818.1:0-21076 GCA_026544285.1 Pachyrhizus erosus | reverse complement strand
TTTTTATGTTTTAAAACTTTCAGTTTCATCATTTATATGTTTAAAGAGATTCATTTTAATTATTTTTTAATAAAATGAACGAAAAAAATATTAAAATAAATCTTTTTAAAAATAAAAAAAATAAATAAAAAAATTAAAATAAAAAATGCGAAAGGCTTAATAATTTATATGTATCAAGTGAATGTTTTCTTTGAATGCTAAAAGAAAAAATCTTTAGAGGCTGTGATTCACTCCCCTCTGTCTAGATTTAAAATCTAAGTTTTCCATGAAAATGGCAAAACTTTCTTGTCAACAGGAGGGTATTAGGCAGTTTAATAATCATTAATTATCGTAATCAGAATTACGATGGAACCGAACAAAAAGTTTAAACTGAATTAATAAAAAATGAGACCTGTCACCAAAATTTATTTAATTTAGGAATAACATTGATAAAGCCCTTTTTAAAAGAAAAAATGTCTTCGAAATAAAGTTTTGGATTTAGGAGCTAATTACATATAAGGAAAGTGATAATATCCTATATGATATGTACGTTTCTTAAAAAAAAATTACTTTAAGTAAATGTGCAAAATAATGATGATTTTATATTATTTCTTTGTTTTTTCTTGTAAATAAATAAAAAGAAAGTCTATCGATTTATTTAAGAGATGGATGTATATTTCTAGGTCAGAATCTTGTATGCTTTTTATTTCTTTAAAAAGGAAAAAAAAATGTTTTGAAGTAAAAGGGTTATACTTTGAAAAATTTTGAGCTTGAGAAAGGGTGATATACCACTCTTAGGTATTTCTAAAATGTAATTAATTTTTTTACTAAATTGTAATTAAAAAGTTAATTAAGTATTTTATTTTATTATTTTTTAAAAAATAAAATGGTTTGATTACTACTTTTATTTTATTATTTTGAAAACACAAAACGTTAATTAATCTTGAATTTACACACGCATATATATTTATATATTTACAAAAAATTATGAACTCTTTGAAATTTGCCATGACATTGTAATCAACATATATATATATATATATATATAATTATGAACTCTTTGGAACTTGCCATGCTATTGTAATCAACATTAATTTCCAATGCATAAGAATTAACGAAATGCCATACTTGAATTAATCTAATTAAGTATTTTCTTTTATTATTTTAAAAAAAAATAAAAGTATAGTTTGATTATTACTTTTATTTGATTATTTTGAAAACACAAAAACGTTAATTAATCTTGAACTTAGGGTTATTAAGCTGTTATAGTCATACTTTCTTTAAAACATAGGATTAATGGAGCGCGCGTATACACACATTAGATTAAGGAAGTACTATATTTTTAACATATTTCCTAACATTTTTCTTTTAACTTAGTCTTTCATTTTTATTTTTATTTTTTTAAAAATCTATTTTTAAACATTCACTATTTTATACTTTTTTTTTGTGAAATTCATACGAGTTTCACTAATATTTGGGTCTTAATCCCATTTAATAAATCTTATTATTAAAATAGTAAGATCTACAAAAAATTTAATTAATGAAAAAAAAATGTATTGAAAAGAGTGTTTGAAAGTGTACTGCTAACACTCTTTTCTAGAAATATAAATCTCGAGGTTAATAGAACCATCATAGCCAACATTTTTCAAAGTACAGGATTATTAGAACGTGATGCTTGAATTAATTCATTTTGGTTTAAAATAAAATTTATTTTTTATGCTTAATTTTTAAATAAAAATTTATATATTTATCTTCAACTTATTTAATTATTATTTGAAACTATTTGATCAATTTAATTGCTAAATTATTTAATGTTAACTAGTTTATTATGCTTCAAACCACACTTGAAAATATAAGATGACTATGCCTGACAATTAATTAACAATTAGAACAACAATATGTACTCAAGTCTAATTATGTAAAGAAAGAAAAATTATATTAAAATAATGACTTCAGCCTCTAATATAGCAAAATAAAAAATATTTTTTATTTATTTATTTATACTCTTTTATCTGTTAAATACACTCACATTTCCCTTTTTGTAAATAGATTTACTTAAATAACTTTTTTTTATTTTTCCTTTTCAAACATTCACCTCCTTCATTCCCTTGCACACTCTTTCCCTTCTAATTTCACACCATATTTTCCCCTGTCTTTTCACCACACTGCCTTTGTTTTTTTTCCCATGCTACCAAATCCTCAATATGTGGCTCGTTCTAGTATAATAACATATAAGGCTATACAAATTGTGATTGCTCCAACGTGTTGTATGATGTGTGGAAGAGTTTTGGTGAAGGCTATATAGGCTTGTGGGTTATTTATTAAGACGTGATGTAAACATGAATGATGATGTGTGGAGGGTGAATTGATTCATGCGAGGAATGACTTCGTGTGTAGGATTTAGTTGGACATGGTTTGATAATTTGATAGAAGAAATGAATGGTAGGATAGGAAGAAGCTGCAACACTTTGGGTTCGTGGAAGAAGGAAAAGTATTGGAGTCTCCTATTTGGTTGTATGAAAAATTATTTGAGTTAATATTATAAAAATTTATTGAATTATGACTTAATATAGGCATTGTAAGTGGTCAAACTGAAGGGTTACTGATTGAATTGGTTGACTCCATACATATTAGAACGTCACCAACAAATATTAGAACATATACATATAAATCATTCGCTAATGTTATTATGTTATTTTTTACATTATTAACATGCTAGCGTATAATGTAGACAAATATAAATTTTATTAAGTTATCCTTCTATTATAACGTAATTTAACAAATATTCTTAACATTTTATAAAATAGGAAATAGATAAAAAAAATCAATAACATTTTATCTATAAGAATAGGAAACAATAACTATGTTATACGAGATTTAGAGATGAGTTAAGTTAGAGATCGTGGATTAGTGAGTATCTCTCAAAGATTGAGATTTTAAAGTGAATCTAACAAGTGAAAGTCAATTTAAAATGAATTAACCAAATACCAAAAACACATTATTTTTATTTTATTTTATTTTTTTGCCTTTAAAGATTAAAATAATGACATTTCAAAAATAAAAATAAAAAACATGACAACTCAGTCTGACTCACCAAACTCATTTGAGTCACTAGTTTTTTTAAAAAATTGGCCAAGTGATGTCTAGTTGATTCAAGTCGCATGCATAGACAATCCAATAACAAATTTGGACTAGTTATATAATTGTTGTCAGTTAGAGTAGTTTGTTCAAGCTAGATTTTACAACATTATTTGAATCCACTATGTTTGGTTTTAATTGTTTTTTTCGTAAATTATTTTGAAAAATATTTTTCAAAAATACAAAAAAATAACAAAATTAAACCTTACCTCAATGTGTACAGTATGAATAGTTTGATAATAATATTTTTGATAAATGATCAAATTCAATATAGGATTGCAATGGAATGAAATTAAAGTAAAACTGTGATACTTTTGAAAAAATAGGTAGGAAAAGTTAGAGAAAAATAGGGATGAAGTGTAAAGAATAAGGATTATATCTTTTTTTTAATCTAAATAGGCTATTTTTTATAATAAAAAATAAGAGAAATAGGTAAAAACTAGGACACATGTAAATATCAGCCAATAAAAAAGCATTAAAAAACTATAAAAAAAACATAGAAATTAGACAAATAAAATGAAAAAAAAAGAAAAAAGAAGATGGGCCTAGTTGAAAGAAATGAAAAGAAAATGAGCAATTCCCAAACAAATTTAGAAAAATTAAAAATAGACTAAGGTTAACTAAATTAATAGAAAAAATTACTACCTTCAATTTTATATATAAAAAACAAATATATAATTCATCAAAACTAATAAAATAGTTAAATTATTTAATCTTAATTATTATTGTCATAAATTTAAATTTTATTCTACAAATATTCATAAAATAAATTGGTTTAAGTAATGATTAGATATAATGACATCATTCATAATTCAAAAAATATTTTTTTTCAACCAATGAATATAAGTTATATTGTTAATAGCTCAATAAATACATTCATGGTATAAAAAATGAGTGATACCCCATTAGTAAACTTTACAATAAATTAAGAATATAATAGAAGATTAACAATTAATACATTTAAAAATAATCATATGTTTTTTTATAATTAAGACAAAAAATATCAAGGATAGTACAACAAAAAATAGTCTAGGCCCAAACACATTAAAAAATGATAACAAAAAAAGTCAAGTCCAAGCAAATTAAAAACAAATTTAATAACAATAAATGAGTCAAGCCTAAATAGATTCAAAAGAAAAAGATAATAAAAAAAAGTCATGCTCAAATAAATTCAAGAACAAAATGATAACAAAAAAAATATGCTAAGACAATGCATTTGAAAAAACAAGAAAAAATGAGTTAAAGCCAAATAGATTCTTTAGGTTAAACATTTACATAGGTTATTTTTAGGTAATCTCTTATTCTTTGCTTTATTTGAAATGAGTCAAGAAAGGATCCTTTAGTTCAGTCATTTGGGAGATTCATCGTTCATAATGACTTGTCATCTCTTGATGAGGATGGCTTACAACTAAGGAGACATAAGGCCATTATTACAATCTTTTAAGATACATTTGTAGTGCTATTGTCGACAATTCATTTATAGGTATACATTTTCTTTTGTCTAAAGCATCATTAGTGGAATGGTAAGAAAATGGGGAGGACTCCTCAATCTCTAAGCATTTCCAATTTTAGTTTTCACCTTGTCTTGAACCTTATGAATAGGTTAAAGATGAGCAAAATGAAAATTCACCACTTAATTAGGGATGACTTCACTAAATTACCAAAAGCTAAAGTGTTTGAAAGGATTTATAAGCACTTGGGATAATATATGTTTAAGCCTTGGGAAATGAATTAGATAAGCTAGCTAATCATATGTAGGTGGCATATTCATTTGAGGTGTACATAACATGAATCTTTGTGCCTTTTGGTCTTAACCAAAGAATATGTTCATATGTCGACAAGAGGATGAGGTTTTTGTGCTTGTACACAAGTTTCTATCTTAAGATATAAGAGTCTGACCTTCATTCTTCAAATATAAAGAATAAGTTCTCTGACAATTGATAGTTTCCTTCTCTCAATTACATCCAAATGATTGGAGTTTTATGAGGACTTTTGAGTTCCATAAGGTTAACTTAGATGGTAGAATTTAAGCCTTCTTATACCTTTTCAAACCATTCCAAAAATGGTATAGGAAAAATGGGTGTTAGGTGTGGTTAGCCCTTTGGAACTTTACAAATTAACTTTTTAAGGACATACTTTGAGTCTTTAAAAAGCTTTAAAAATTGTTATTTCTTTTCTCACCATTTTGTCCAAGGCAAGAAGTCGATCCTTATGTCGAAGGGAAATCCTTATTCCTTCTATAGTATAAAATACATATTTTCTTTTATGATGAAAAAATATATTTTTTTTATCTCAATGTTAAAAAGAGGGATATTATGGCCTACCCTACCAATTATCATAAAGAGCATCAAGCACATGATGATACATTTTCATGTCTTGTTAGGTCTCACATAGGTAGTTTATTGTTAAGGTTGTGGAGATTTTTATGTACTTTTTTTTTTTTGTTTATTGATTATTATTTTTCTTACTATAAGTGAAATGGCTAATAAAGAAGCTTGTTTGGCCATGTTCAATCAAACTAACAATGGTTGATGCAAGTTAGTTGATCCTTTAACATCAATTCCTTGCTTGATAATGAAAATGATTGAGTAGCCCATAATTGTATACATAGAGACTCATTTTTCTCCTTCTCACTACCCCCAAGAAAGGACATGTGATTAGGGGGATGATAGTTTTTGTTGTTAAGCCTAACCTTAAGAGGAAGAGGTTGAGGGCGAATAATCTTAAAGATGTGAGGGTTGGTAAAAGGTTATGATACTTCTTTTGACACTTTATTTTCCTTCTAACATACGGCCTTATACTTTGCACAAAATAAGATTGTTGTTTTGAGACCTTTGGGTGTCAACTTTAATGTTGGGTTTGTTGACTAATCTATAAAGATCTTTTTATTTTTTACTAGTGATCTTGGACATTTTTTTCTCTAACACTAGGCCTTATAAGTATAAGGATTCTATTTTGAAACTTTTACGAAACCATATGTCAATTGTATTTAAGGCTTGTCTTTTGGTTCATTGTGGCTTCCTTGCTGGTAGTAATCTTTCTTCTTTTTTCTATGAAGTTCATTTTTTCGTTTGATAGTTAGTCAATGAATTAGGGATCTACATAGGTTGCCATGAAGTTAGACAAACCTATTTCCATAGGGATATCTATTTGTACCCTATATATCATCCTAAAAGGACTTTCATTTGTTATGGAGTGAGAGTTGTTGTGATATGCCTCGAGAACATGATGAAATTATTTTGTCCACCTTTTCATATATGACACTAATGTTCTTTGCAAGCCTAAGGGAAAGTAGTTACATGCCTTATAACCTTGTGGGAGCATTTGGTCTTCTAATACTGGTCTTCCATGTCATGTGATGTTTCACATGTCACCTACAATAATTTTGATCTTAAGTTAGTAAGAGTAAAAGTGAAGGGACAAGAGACATGGTGATAACTTACCTTGCATAGGATGACCCAATATATTTGCAATCTCTTTAAACTTATCATTAGTGATAAAATTGATAAAATATTAATAATAAAGATGATCCTAAGATTTTTTTAGAGACGTCTATGATTAATCATGCAAACTTTGGTTAGGATTGATATCCTACACATACAAATCTTTATGATGTGTGATTGGACTCATTTGATAAGTGATTTAACTTAACTATTATAAACCAATAATCCAAAACATGAATAAATAAAACTAAATTTTTTATGTAATAAATAATTCATATAGGTATTAAACTTTTTCATGATAATTTATCATAAACATGTTATTCATAAAAAAATTAAAAAAATTATATATTAACAATATAAAATAATATATTATCATTCAATCATATATTATTATATATAATAAATTTGTTAACTTTTATAATAATTAACTTAAAAATTATATAAATAGTGATTTATTAAAAAATAATTATATAAAATTATTTTATATTATTAGTACATGATTATTAAACTTAAAATTTAAATAATAACTAAATATATTTTATCATTTTTTCAAGAATCCTATTATTAATAACTTCATTCTTAGAAAAGTAATTTAATTTGGAATACACAATTATCTCTATCAATCATTAAGGGTAACAATTAAGAAATTTATAAATAGAAAATTTTAATTAAAACTCAATTAAAAGTATATTTATAACGTTAAATGTTATATTTTAAAAAAATATTATTTTAATTTTAATTTTCAACAATGATTAATAAATTCATAATAAGAAAAAGAATATGTAAAAAAGAATGAAAGATAAATTTTGTTTAAAAATATTATTGACATATTTTTATGATGATTTTTTTAAAAAAAATATTTATTAATTGATTAATGGTCGTGAGCCTAACAATAATAAGAGAAGTGGTGAGGTTCATTGAGCTCCTACTTAATTCTTAGCCAATGTAAGAGAACGAGAACTGATGCGCGGTGTGTCCAAGTCTTAAGTCTAACGTTGTGGAGCGGAGAGGACAAACATAGAAAGAAAGAAAGGGATGATATTGAACTGTGTCAGAGTGACAGCTATGCCTATGCCTATGCCTATGCCTATGGCTATGGCTGTTCCTTCATGGAGGCCCAGCTGCTGCGCTTCTTCTTCAACCATCAACACAGAGCAACTTCGTTCTCAACTTGATCACCTTCATGCAGAGGCTCACACCACCAGAGCCAAGGGTATTGTTCTTTTTTATGCTTATTTCTTTCTAACTTTGTTTCTCTTTCTGAATCAACCATCTTTCCTGTACAACACAACACCCATTACACTCAGTCCCATGAATATAATTAAGGTTTTAATTTTTACTTTTCCACTACCATTTCTAAGGTAAAAACTGATGATTGAGGCTTATACTGAAATAATTGTATGTGGCGGTTAACAGCAACTAATGCTAGATTAAGGCTTATGCGATTGTCAGAGGCTGCAGAGAAGCTTCAAAAACAAGCAGCTATAAGCATTCGAAAGGGGCAGGAAAATTATGCAAGGGAAATGCTTTTTCAGAGGAAGAAAGTTTTGCAGGCTTTAGACAAGTCTAAAAGACGCATTCAATTGCTTGATGAGCTTTCCGCCAAGCTAAGTGAGGTAAAGTGAATAATACATCATGAATTCATCAGTACTATCCTAGAATCTTGTTATTTCAAAGGCAATAATTTTCCTTGGTTTTGCTTAGTCTGATAATGGAGAGCTCCATGGCCAAACCCCAATATAATGTTTGTATAGACATATAGTTTTTACAATGGCATTTATTAACTGGTTCATTATACATAAAAGCATACACTGGTTCCATTAGTTAATTGGGTTTTGCTACAAAACTCATCTAATAAGACGTTAAATTATGTAATAGGATTTACATATACTCATTAGGTAATTAAGCTTTTTAGATCCATTTAACTTGTAGTTGTAAAAGTATAAGCTGTTAATATGTAGCTCACTTTGCCATATATAACCTTTATATAAGAAAATGAATAAATAAATAAATAATGATTACCTGCCATGACGGTTTCAATTTTTCTATCTTAAATTTGTATTTGGGTATGTTCCACTGGCTCATGAGCATAACTATACCTGTCAACCCAGGCTGGTAGTTTTGAATATCTTGTGTATTTTAAATGATTTTTTTGGTTCGCGTCTATGTATAATGTATATTCTCTCTCTCTATGCTACTGTTGCTCTTACTTAAAATGTTCATATTTTATTAACTGTATAATGAAAGAAACCATTTGTGGTTTCAGGCAATAACTTTAAAAGAAAGTCAGCTGATTGGAAATGTTACTGAGAACATTGAAGACGCAACAGAAGATGCTTCAAGTCCTGTTCGAATTATTTCTCCAAAGGAGGAAGTTCAACATGATTTCACTAATGATGAATCAAATCCTGATATGATGAAATTCGACGATATTCAAGATGTGCAACTTTCTATGGAAAGTGAAGGAAATCCACTGGATGATAAGGAGATTCAGAATCTTCAGGAATCCCTTAGTATAGGAAGTTCAAATGAAGACAATATAGCAAGAAACTTGTCAGAAATATCCTCTTATGAGGATTTCATGGAACATATAGATCAAAAACTCAGTGAAATTGAAGCTGAACTAGTTATGGTTTTGAACGTCTCAACCTTGGTACTGGATAATGAAGAGAGACCAAAGAATTCCAGGTTGCAACAAACAATTGAACTGCTTGAGAGCATCCATGGCATTAGACAGAGGTACAACACTTCGATCTATTAAAGCATAATTCTTATTCTCTCCTTTGAAGGTGCTCTCTAGTGATTTTGAATTATTGTTATGAATGAATAGTCATATTAAGAGAAAATAATAAAAGGAAAGTAATGCAATACTTATCAAATTTTCAAACTCACAGAATTAGAAGTACCAAGGAGGCAAAACTGAGGATCTGATTAATTTTGTTTTGCTCAAATCATCTTCTTCTTCCAGGTGAGAACTAACTTCATTTGGAAAAAAAAAAAAAGTCTGCAACAATTTTCTTGTATACATTAATCATTTAATGTGAAAACAGGAAAGACACATTTGAGATACTTATTATTAGTTTATTAAAATGAAAAGAGGTGTTGATATCTTGATTTATCACTATTCTTTCCAACCTGCGATCATTTGCTTGGTCATGGAGGAACAGCAGATTGAGAAATTTGCCTAAGGACTAAGGATAGCCTAGTGAAGTCGCTTGTCCATGTCTTTAGCTTGCATTTCAAAGTTTTCTGACTTTATTCTGTCTCAAATAAACATAGTAGTGAAATATTTTTGGAGGATTCCCCGAGACAGTCCTTTGTGTGTAAGGTAATGTAGCATCAATTACCCTGCAGGTTACCACCTAAAGTTCTTATTGCTGTCATCACTCATGAGGAATTAGATATTAAATTGTGCTTCTGCGTTGTATCAGGCAGGCTAAAATGGTGTGTCTTTTTCTTTTTTGGAGTTTTAAATATGGCTTCCATGATTCACATATTTTATATATTAGCTCCATGCAATACCATAAATTCCCATTATGTGTTTGAGTTTACACAATCCATACATGCTTCATATGAAGATTTGGCATTCTTGCTACCTTAGGATATCAGGAGCTTCTGCAACTACGGATGAAATTATTCTGTTTACGGACTTGTGTAAATTCTGTTAACACTAGCCATAACTGTTTACAGTTTAACTCATTTACTAGTCACTGATTAACTAAACCATTTGTTTCTATTATTGCTACTATTTTAGCTTCTGTTGTTCTAATTCCATTGTCATGATGTATGCCACAATCCTAAACCCTGATTGCTATAAAAAGGTGGCATTGTTACTACATAAATTTGCAGAAAATGCTTTGTGGAATGTTGAGAATGAAACATGTACTCATAACTAGGCTGCATAAATTTCTCTCTGAACTAATGAACTAATTATGCTAGCTCCTTCAGTAGTTTTCTTGCATCTGAGATGTCCCATGCATGATATTTTAAACGTATTAGTTTGAAGCAAGGCATGTTTAACTACTCTCACAAATTCACTCGCTCACAAACTCACCAAATCCAAGATGTGACATGGCAGTCATCATAGAGGGAGTCCTTTTTTCTCCGAGTCTGAGTACCTTGTGCAAGAAAATTTCAAAAATTTATTTAGAATAGAGTACCACAAAAATCCAAATTGTATTCTTTTTACATTGAGGTATGACATCATACAAGGAAACCAATAGAACTAGCACTACAAAGTACGAATAAGAATGGGCACCCGTGACAGTATGCTTTTCCATTTTCGCAAGTATTGGTGCAAGTAAAGGCCAATGCTTCTTTTCACTGAACATCCGTATCTCATGCGTATGGGCAACTGATAGCAAATGGTTGGTAATGATGTGCAATACATTTGTAAAGTTTGACCAAAAAATAAAAAATAATGAAGGATGAGCTAACACTAAATACATCTTTGTGGCCTGATGATGGTCCAGGTTTTAGTAGCTGAAACAGTCACTCCATTCATGGGATAAGATTGCAAACATGAGACACTCTATGATAGTGGTAGTCTCGTACACTGCTCTGCCCTTTTAAAAGAGATGGTTGAATTAGACAGTTTCCCTGAGTTCGGCAAGAGTAATCTTGCCATACATGCCATGTTCCAAGGAATCAAATTGTTTACTAATTTGCAGAATGTCTATCTCTGTAATCTTACCCATTTGCTTAAGCTTGTATATGACAAAGTCAGACTTGCTGCACCAATAAAAGTAAAGTGGTTAACAAAAATTAATAATATTAATATAACTCAGTAGTCAGTATTCTCTATTGAACTGAAAATATCTGCATTATCTTTGCATGCGGATAGAGGCCTATTGGCTCAACCAGGTAATCCATTTTGCTACGTTGCCTTCTCATTTGCACAATCATCAATTTCTATATTGCAACATAAATATTTCGAAGACACTGTAAACCAACCATAGTGGAGTCATGTCATTATGCATCATGAGAACCCAAACAGTTGACATTTGAACTGAGTTAATATCATCACATTCACCTACAGATAGTTCCTAAGGTCATTCTGTTGTATTAGTTAATTCCGACTGAAGAGGGTGAAATCAGATGGCCATAAGAGAGATGTGAAAGGACTTTTGTAAGAAGATACAAATTTACAGTAGAGCGTTGGGACAAGAGTAAAAGATGCTTTTATCCTGTTCTGCAGCATGATAATTTCTTGATTTAAAATAAATTTGAGGTGGAGGTAAACGATACATGCACATGTCCAGCATATCAATATCAATTAAGGTTGGTCTGAGATGATCAGGGTCCATCCTTCAATTTCTTGTTTTCTAAGTGACTAAAACAAGCTTTAGCCGCAAACTTCTAATTATAACATAATCAGTGTATGGGTTACTAATTAAGGCATTGAACCAATACACTGATTCTGCTGTAATTAGATGTGTAAACGAGTAATAAAAATTTAGACTTAATTTGTGAAAAGGTTTAAGTTTGGTTCATTGGTTTAAAAAATTAAGAGTTTGGAATTGCCTTATTTAAAAAAATTAAAACTTGAGCTTGATTCATTTAGTTTGTTTTTATAACTTAATTATTTTTTATTTTATGATTTTTTACAATTATTTTTATCTTTATTAATTTAGTATTTAATTTAAATAAATGAATTTGATTGAGTATTTAATGAGTCGAATTTGAATAGTTTATAAATAGTTTGATCGATTTATATCCTTTGTTGTAAACCATAAAGGACAAGGAAAAAGATTACATGAGACTACATACATTCAGGCATACCTGATTGATCCATCATTATCAAGATCTGCAGCTGCTAAATCTGATAAGGTTACCTTCTTCTGAAGAACCCATTGAGCCATTTTACGATTTCTCTTGTGAATACTATATTCGGTGAGGTATATAAAGGCCCTGGCAACTGCCAGTGTGCTTACCAAAAGCCATATAATTGCAAAGCATCTTCCAGTTACTGTTCTGAGAGAAAAATCCCCATAACCAACCGTTGTAACAGAAGTAATGGAGAGATAAATACTGGCATCCCAATTCAGGTCCTCAACAAAGTGCACTGTGACTGTTCCTATAGCAATGCAGCCAATGACAACAGCCAAAGCCAGACAAACTTTGGTTCGTATCCTCATTCTTCCTTTCTCTTCATCAACCATATAGGTCCTGAGAATTTTCTTATATCTATTCTCATCCATCATGCTCAACAAGAATGCCTCTTGTGTATCACAAATGTATGCAACCAATCCATTGAGAAGAAAACCAAGAAATCCAAAACCCACCAAAATGAAACCACGTGTAAAGGTCTTGGTAAACGTGGAGTCAGGAACGATATCTCCATACCCAATAGTACAGAGAGTTACCATAGTAAAGTACACGGCATCTACAGGCCTGAAAGTGGTCGTGCCCCTGAAACTCCCACTAGTCATGTACACTGCCACCCCAGTTGCCACATACAAGAAAACACCAATGAAAGATAGCCTAACTATTAATGTTGATGACTTATGTGGTTCAGAGGGCTCTTGAAAATCTACTCCCGTGTCAGTGAATAATAAAGATGGCGCAGAGCGAGAGCGATGGATAATCTTCCCTTTCTTGAAGGCCAAGTTGGCTATGTGGTTAATAGAACTCTTGGCTTCATTGGTGACACGAGAACTAGTTTGGAACAGTGATGGGGCAAGACCAAGATCATGGACAGATAGTTCCTTGGGCGATGGTTTATTAGGTGAGTAGTCTGCTTCTTTCCTGGAGCAAGGGCTCAGTAGGGGCTCCTGCATGGTGCATTCAGATTGCAGTTGGGGACTAATGATTACAAGCGAGTATCACAGCTTCTTTTCAAGTACTAGTCAAACCACACAGAAGAATGGGGGATACGTGCGTGTTGTAGCTGGGAGTCATAACTCATGTAGCTTCTGTCAACTGAGTGCTCATGCATAGGTTTATTTATTAATATATGTTTTCTTTGCACAGACTTTATTCTAATAAGGAGAGCCAGTGAACATTTTTAATTTTAATTTAAATTAACGGACTACTAATTTCTAAGTGTCTCGTTTTAGAGCCCCCAACTAGAACCGAATCACTAAATTCCACATAGCTGCCATTAAATATTCCTATTGATCCCAACTACGTGGAACCCCTTGATTGTATGACCCAACATTTGGAGTCCAGGACCTAGCCATGGCAAGCTACAGTGTACCCTGATAGAGAAAAAAGTTAGTTACATCTACTTTTCCTTGGTGGTACTGATAGTGTAATGCAGTAAATGATTGATTGATTAGATAAATTATGAATGAGGAGAAAAAACTGATTTCACCTCTGTAAAGTAACACAAAATAGGTGTACAGGGAATGAGTACGCCCGATTGCAGAGGATAGATGCCTTTTTTAATTAACTAAATTAACAGAAACAGTTGGGATGCAGTTGCGGTATGGTGGGCTGATAATAGACTTCAAAGGGCAACAACAACTCATGAAATACCATGTTGTCATTTATTTTTTAAACTTTTTCCGGGTGTTCTAAAATAGCTCCTTCAGTGATAAAATCCTCAGTAATGTTAAATGGCTCCTTCATTTGTAATCATCTTCATCTAACTACCAAAAATTATTACCCAAAAAAAATTCAAGAGATAAATCATTTCTCAAGTCGAATCAATCTTGGAAAATATTTTTTTACATTTCAAAATATCCTTTATCGGTATCCCGTAATAGGCTAATACATATATTCATAGCCCTACAAAAGTCTAGAGACCGCACAACTTTGACATCCTGAAATGATGATTTGCACCATTTGGTGGCCGAATTGCTGCAGTTTGAGGAACGTCCTTGTGAGGCACCGTTTTTCGTACTTGTGCATGAGTTTCTGCTTCATGTTGAAACATCCTGACAAGCTCTTGAAGCTCTAGCTTTCTCAGTGCAACATCTTCTTCAATGATGGGTTTTTTCAGGCCAAGATAAAGCAATCCAATTCCAATTAGCACTAGCCCTAGCGCAAAGAGGATAACGGAGAATATAAGAAAGGCATAAGGAGATCCTGAAGATCCAGGTATTCCATCCACATTTATGCCAAATAGTCCAGTGATGATGGAAAGAACAAGGCCACAACCCCCAAATATTCCCAAGTTATGGGTAACCGTGAGGCTTCTGTCCTAAAATAAATAGGAAGAGTATGATTATTAAACATAATAAACTTCCTTATTCTCTCTCTATTTTCCATATTTGAATAAAAATAAAATGAGAAACTTAATTGACACCAACACATGAATATATGTCAAGATTATTACTATATAGAATTGTACAATTTCATCAAGTATAATGCATATACTTATGCTAACTGATGTGCGGCTGTGCACACTATCTGAGTGTATTACTACAATTTTTAGTTTGCATTATGAATGCTACAGTGATATAAAAGCCAATCAAGTAAATACATTACAAGTACAGTTTTACTTGATTAAAAAAATTAGAGTAAGTCCTTATTTTTGTCCTCCAAAGATAGAGGTCTATCCAAGTGCAGCAATGTCATTCCTCATTGGATACAAAATATCATGCACCAGTGATAATGCCTAATAAATCTTTTACTTACTTATGTAGCAACTGTATGAACTTAGGTACATAAATGAATTCAACGAAACATTTGTAGCTTACTAATTTATAGATTAGTAATTGGTAAAAAATTAAAAACCTGCAACCATGCCCGGACTGTGCTCTGCATGACATCTTGGATTATGAATAAGCGACCACGAACTGCTTCTTGCTCCTCAATCATTTGCCTTGTACTCTTCGTTACTCCTTCCAGCAACAATCTTGCTGCATTTCCTCTCAGCTGTTGAAGAAGTTCAAAAACAATTTCCTCTCGTGCATGGAGTGACCATTTCACTCTTATAACCTGTAGGTCATACAAGAAGTAAAGAAATAAAATTGTGTATACAATTTAGATAATTACAAGGTACAAAAACTGCCAAGGGACGTAACAAATTTTTAAAATACATCTCAAATAAAAGAAATGATATTGAAAAGACACCGACATTAAGAGACCATTTTATTTCAGAAGGCTTTTGACTTGTATAGGCAAACGTTATGGAGAAACAGACACTCTGACGCTAAAACTTGAAAAAATAATTGAGGATTAACTACTAACTAAACAAGACTCCATTTACTCTTAGTATTGTAACCTGCTCAGAAAAGTGAGTAAAATAAATAGAAAGTAAATACATGGCAGGAGCAAGGAACAGCAGGATAGTCTCTTATTGGTGACAAAATATGAACCTAGCACTCATGAACATGGTGTTGGTTAATACAACAATAATTTCTTAATTCTCGATGCAACAAAATGAACCAAGCATTCAGAAGTACGTTGTTAGTTAATTAAAAAAATTAAGAATTACATCACAACTTCCAAATAATATTTTTCCCTTATTAATATAAAACTCTCCAGCATAATCAGCAATACTACAATTCACAAAGCTATAAGTTTATAGCAGACTCTACCAGTACAGTATTAGTCATGCTGTAATCTGCATAATTACCTGGGTTGATAATCTTCTAATTTCTTGGCTCAGTATTATAGTGAACAGATGTAAATCCTCGTGGTTCCTCCTACCAGGAAGGAAAGAACATTGTGTACCCAAGTTACAAACAAAAAAGATAAAATGCACACCTATGTTACTCTTCTTAAGTTCTTGCATAGAATGGTCCAAAGCACATGCAATCACCTGTTCATAAACATCAATTCAACTTCATCTGCAGCCCCAAAGATGTGCTTACGAAACAACCTATGATATCATGCGCATTAGTAAGAAATAATTATGATGACACTGCATATTAGATAGTGATCCCAACTAAGATTTTAGATCACGATAGAATGTTAAAAAGTTAATCGTTCCTAAAGATCCAAAACTTTTATATTTATCACCAAGAAAATTGATTAATATAGCCTATGCTAATAAAAGCATCAGATTTTAAGAATGGGAAATTAATCAATTTCGGAGAACATTGTTAACAATAAATTAAAGAGAAAGAAAGAAACAATAAAATTACAACCAAATTCAGTCTAAATATATATCAAACTAAAACAAACGACAGACGTCCATAAATTGATAATAGAGCTAAAGCATTATGCCCACTACCCAATTTGGTGCCTGAAAAATGGGGATCTATGGTATTGGTAGTAAGAAAAGATAAAAAAGGGGATTCTATCTTTCTCTGTTCAATTCCATTCTTTTTATTCTATCTAAGGCAACTCAAGGCTTTCTAAAACCTAGTTTCACTCTCTATTGATGCCTTTCAAGAGGGCAATGTGTTCCGTCTAATCAAAAGTAACTATTGTTTTCTCTTATTATTTTTTCTTGGATAGAACATACAAGTAACAAAAACCAAAAAGAAATAAATCTACTACGAGATTAATTTTTGAAGTCATATAAATATGATGAAGACTTGCAAGTATTCATAATCTTCACTTCCATGAAGAGGATAGAAAATCCATTTACTGATTATCGTAGATCATGAATTTCCACTTCACAACATAGTGACTTGCATCATGCCACGTGGTATGTTTCTCTTTGGCATATATGCATTTGATTGATGAGTGTTGTTGACTGTGAAAAGGAATAGCCAACTGCAAACAATAGTTGTTGAAGCTCCAGTTGCAACACTCGGACCACCCAAATATACCTAAACGGTATTTTGAACTTCATACATTTGACCTTAATCTGTTATCCACCAGATTCCTATACCATGTTCCTTAAAATTCTGACAACAAGCAGATAAAGCAAATTTTATATATTCTTCCAAATTTTATACTTACTCTTTTATTCAGACATTTGTTAAAAAAAAAAATTTTGCTCCATTCTGTGTGTAACTTAATCATATCTAACTAGCAATAGAGCCTAGAATAGTATACCTATTTATATATATATGCTTGTATTTGAGATAGTATCCACATGGCAGATTTAATTTGAAGAATCACAGTTCTTGTACACTTTACCTTGATAATAAGCATTGTCTAGTAAAAGCAACACCCTCTTAGAAATTTGGATATTCATAGTATAGGTGAAAATTTAATTACACCATTTACAGTAGATTCAATCAGATTATGTTTATCTTATATTTGAAGGTTATATATATAATTACTAGTGGAAGGAAAGAAAATTAAAATATTAATTAAAGGAAAAACAATAATCATCAACAGCAAAACCAATAAAAAATTCTAAGTTGGTAACATGTTAATAATATTAACCTATCATCCCATCGTGCAAGTCGGCAAGCTAGGTGTGCTACAACCTCATGAATGCTACATGGTATGTTAGCACCTCCAGCAGCCAGCAGTTCCTGTGTAACATAGTCGAAGTCAACTAAGGACAAAAATAATAAAAGAATTAAGCTTCTGGCAGAATAATTCTTTGATTAAGGATATCAATCCTCTATAGTTTCTCTCAGAACTGTATGAATCCGATTCATTCAACTTATTTCATTATAAAATAAACTAAATTCTTCCAATTAAATTTCTTAAACTTCAATGGTTAGATATTTGAAGTTTAGAGGATCCATATCTGTCTGTCTGATGAATGAGGGGGCATAAAGACTAACTGACCTGAACTTCTAAAACACCTAACACGTTGATATTTGAAGCAGAGCCCTTAACATGCAAAGCAGTCACCAAAAAGTTTTGTGCCTGCCATGCCCGTAAGACAATGGGAATGTCATCTTCCTCAGCAAATGGATCACCGGCAGACTGCCCTAGAAGTTCAAATAATAATCACCTATACATTGAGTCATTGATTTTACTGAACGAAGCACAACAACCGATAAGACATTTTCTGAAGACAACCATTTGCATAACGGTAACAGCAAATTGGATTTTTTTTAAATAAAAAATTAGCAAATTTCATTTTCAGTCTCAAACATCACTAGTTTATTTAACTACCTCATAGAGAAGGTGTTTCATTCTATCACTTATCAATCTACTTTCTTCTTGCAAAGCGATATTGATGGCAGGATGTAACCAGCGAGAACTACCAAACCATGCAATAACAAAAGGATCAGCAGCATCCAAATGACACCACCAAGTGGGCCCCACTGGCCGTTCCCAGTAAGGAATAGCTACATCTGCAACAGGAACATCACTCTCATCATCTGTGAAATCAAACGGCTGCGAGTCACCATGCACTGCCTGAACAAGTTCAGAAATTCTATCCCAACCAATTGGTCTCCAGTAACTCCTTGGAAGACCCTCTTTGCAATAGAAATAAGGTGACACTGATTGGTAATCCTGGTCAGCCAAATCATCTCCATGTGATTCATGCAAACTGTTTCCACTTCTCCCTAAGCAATCACTTTGATTTCCTTGAAACCCCTTCTTCTTGGTTGGTCCCTTTCCCCTCATGAATTCAAAGGCACAAATAAGTCCATTATTCCAAAGTTCCCCACCCTGCATGGTATTGTTATCTCTGGTGGAAGAATGGGCTTTGTGATTCCCCTGCTTCTTCATTTCATTGCCAAGCGAAGCTGAATAATCTTCATTCACATTCACAGCTCTTATGTTTCTCTCGAGAATAGGAACTAGAGCCTCCAATACCATTCATGGGAGAGTCAAATGCTAATTAAAATCACATCAACATCATCACAATTAATGAAGACTCATAACATAAAAACTCAAATCGACATCAATCACAATTCACAAGGTCACTACTACCTTGCCATAAACATTAATGCAATGTCTGCAAATAGAAGTATTATTATGATTTCAATATGGATGCTAAGTACAAAAATAAAAACTACAAGAACGCAAATGAGTAAGGTTACCTGTGGTTTATTGAAATATTATTAGTTGAGAAATTGAAAATTTAGAGGGAATAAGAAAAGGAGAGGCATAGGCTTTTATTTATAGGAGAGACCAGACGAAGACAAGGAGAACCGCTACTCATGATCACATGATCACATGATCACATGATCACGCACTCAACCTCTTTCAAGTCACCCAATTTTCTCATTTATTCAAGATATTATTTTGTCCCCAAACTTTTACAATTTTATCAATTTTGTCACTCCATTTTTATTTTATCTATTTTCTTTTTTACATTTGACTCTTCATTTTCAAAATTCTGTGAATTTCGTTCTGATGTTAGTTATCCATTTCTCTATGCTAATTAACTGCTGACGTATGGGGTAAGGAATTAAATTACAGTTGCCGGTTCTTATTTTTAAATTTTTGCGTTTTTTATTACTCAACATTCTTTTTTACACTTTTTTATTTTTAATTTTTTTTACACATTTTAACCTTGATTTAAAATTTCCGCGCATTCACCCCTTATATTATAACTAAGAATTTTTCATTATGAATAGAATTATAAAATGAAATTCAAAATACATAAAATAAAAAAAAATAAAACAAAATATATTAAAAAAAAGGAAAAATTCAAAAGAAAAAAAAAACAAGAAAATTTGTTGCAAGAATACTAAGATTATTATTTTTAGTTTAAATTAAATGCTCTTTTTTATTGTCTCGTCTTTTTTTCATAACTTGTTATACAAAAACACTTTATATTTGACAAAATACTATTGACTACCCCTACCATGCATTTACTATCTCACTTTATACAAAATTAGTATAAATCTTACAAATTTTTTTAATTAAAATATGATATAATTAAAATTAAATAAAAAAGTATATTATCAGTATCAATTAATAAAATCAACATATATTACAAGATTTCTTAGATTTAATATAAAATAAAATTAAAATATATATTAATATTATGAATTTATTTGAATTAGTAGTCTCAATTAATAAAATTAACATAAATCTTGTCATATTTGATAATTTAAATATGATATAAAATTGAATTAGAATATATTAGTAACATTAATTAATTTGAATAAGATTATATATTTATGTTTTTAATTTAAATGTCAAAATCATAAATATCATATTAATTATAATTATTTTAGTTATTATAATTTTGATTTTTATGAATTAAAAATAAAATAAAATTTGTAATAACATTTCGATAAAAAAAAACTAATCATTGTTGTATTGTCATGTGATATATGCCTAGGTAACAAATTTTTATTTTATAATATAAATAGATTAATCATAAATAAATATAATAATATAAAAAATTGATAAAATTTAGGTTGAAAAATAATAAATATAATTATGTCCCGTAGCATTTGTCTATATGACAAAATATTTGTTTATAATATATAATTAATAATGATATAATTGATAATTGATTGATTATTATATTATGTAAAATTAAAATTTATTAATGATTTAATTGATTGATTCAATTAGAATATATATCCATCTTAATTACTATAATTAAAAATAAAAAAATAAAAAAATATGGTAATAACATGTGACATTTGTCTATATTACAAAACTTTTTTATAATATATAATTGATAATAAATTATATATTTATGTTATTAATTTAAATATCAAAATTATAAATATTATATTAATCATAATTAATTTAATTATTGTAATTTTTTTATGAATTAAAAGTAAAATAAAATT